>OZ017741.1:232588478-232806699 GCA_963969285.1 Odontomyia ornata | reverse complement strand
GCCAAAAAAATCCCAATTTTGCACGTGTAAACTCCCCAAAACTTTAAATGGGTTTTTCTCCCCTTAAACGTGCGACTTTCGCGTTTTTACGTTTTTATTGAAAAGCTTAACTCAAACAAGTGTTTTGGTGGTCGGAACATGTTTTAGGCAAAATTTCGAAAAATGGCTGTTTCTAGAACACGCGCAGTTTTTGTGCAGATTTTCAGCTTTGATTGCTTACTGTGCCCGTAATTTAAATCCAATTGTTGAAATTTTGGTCTTATCTTATAGTTGCGTTTGTTTAGTTTGCTTGAAGTGCAAATATGTAGTAATTTGCATGAAAATACTAATTTTTATGATGCTTAGGAGGCATAGACATGTATTTGTCTAAAATACGTAAATTTCCTTGTCGGACCTCTGGCTTTAATCGTTCACTGTAGCCACAATTTCTATTTGATTATCAAAATTTTAGTTTCATTTTATAGCTGTCAGTCTGTTGTTTACGCCAAATACAAATTTGTAGTACTTTTCGTAAGAATACTAATTTTGATAAAGTTCCTTATATTTTGGGGGCAGGTTATGGAAACTTTTTCCCTTTACGGCATTCCTGTGGCTTGATTTTTCAACCGATGTGCTATATTTTGGTGTTAGTGAATAGATCAGCGTCTGAATTTTCCAAAAAGTATAAATTTGTGGTATTTCGCAAAAGTTTAAGGCCGGGTTTAGTGGTTGAAAGCCAAAAAAATCCCAATTTTGCACGTGTAAACTCCCCAAAACTTTAAATGGGTTTTTCTCCCCTTAAACGTGCGAATTTCGCGTTTTTACGTTTTTATTTAAAAGCTTAACCCAAACTAGTGTTTTGATGGTCGGAACATGTATTAGGCAAAATATCGAAAAATTGCTGTTTCTAGAACACGCGCAGTTTTTGTGCAGATTTTCAGCTTTGATTGCTTACTGTGCCCGTAATTTAAATGCGATTGTTGAAATTTCGATCTTATCTTATAGTTGCGTTTGTTCAGTTTGCTTGAAGTGCAAATATGTAGTAATTTGCATGAAAATACTAATTTTTATGACGCTTAGGAGGCATAGACATGTATTTGTCTAAAATACGTAAATTTCCTTGTCAGACCTCTGGCTTTAATCGTTCACTGTAGCCACAATTTCTATTTGATTATCTAAATTTTGGTTTCATTTTATAGCTGTTAGTCTGTTGTTTACGCCAAATACAAATTTGTAGTACTTTTCGTAAGAATACTAATTTTGATAAAGTTCCTTATATTTTGGGGGCAGGTTATGGAAACTTTTCCCCTTTACGGCATTCCTGTGGCTTGGTTTTTCAACCGATGTGCTATATTTTGGTGTTAGTGAATAGATCAGCGTCTGAATTTTCCAAAAAGTATAAATTTGTGGTATTTCGCAAAAGTTTAAGGCCGGTTTTAGTGGTTGAAAGCCAAAAAAAATCCCAATTTTGCACGTGTAAACTCCCCAAAACTTTAAATGGGGTTTTCTCCCCTTAAACGTGCGAATTTCGCGTTTTTACGTTTTTATTGAAAAGCTTAACTCAACTAGTGTTTTGATGGTCGGAACATGTTTTAGGCAAAATTTCGAAAAATGGCTGTTTCTAGAACACGCGCAGTTTTTGTGCAGATTTTCAGCTTTGATTGCTTACTGTGCCCGTAATTTAAGTCCAATTGTTGAAATTTTGGTCTTATCTTATAGTTGCGTTTGTTTAGTTTGCTTGAAGTGCAAATATGTAGTAATTTGCATGAAAATACTAATTTTTATGACGCTTAGGAGGCATAGACATGTATTTGTCTAAAATACGTAAATTTCCTTGTCAGACCTCTGGCTTTAATCGTTCACTGTAGCCACAATTTCTATTTGATTATCTAAATTTTGGTTTCATTTTATAGCTGTCAGTCTGTTGTTTACGCCAAATACAAATTTGTAGTACTTTTCGTAAGAATACTAATTTTGATAAAGTTCCTTATATTTTGGGGCAGGTTATGGAAACTTTTTCTCTTACGGCATTCCTGTGGCTTGGTTTTTCAACCGATGTGCTATATTTTGGTGTTAGTGAATAGATCAGCGTCTGAATTTTCCAAAAAGTATAAATTTGTGGTATTTCGCAAAAGTTTAAGGCCGGTTTTAGTGGTTGAAAGCCAAAAAAATCCCAATTTCGCACGTGTAAACTCCCCAAAACTTTAAATGGGTTTTTCTCCCCTTAAACGTGCGAATTTCGCGTTTTTACGTTTTTATTGAAAAGCTTGACTCAAACTAGTGTTTTGATGGTCGGAACATGTTTTAGGCAAAATTTCGAAAAATGGCTGTTTCTAGAACACGCGCAGTTTTTGTGCAGATTTTCAGCTTTGATTGCTTACTGTGCCCGTAATTTAAATCCAATTGTTGAAATTTTGGTCTTATCTTATAGTTGCGTTTGTTTAGTTTGCTTGAAGTGCAAATATGTAGTAATTTGCATGAAAATACTAATTTTTATGACGCTTAGGAGGCATAGACATGTATTTGTCTAAAATACGTAAATTTCCTTGTCAGACCTCTGGCTTTAATCGTTCACTGTAGCCACAATTTCTATTTGATTATCAAAATTTTGGTTTCATTTTTATAGCTGTCAGTCTGTTGTTTACGCCAAATACAAATTTTGTAGTACTTTTCGTAAGAATACTAATTTTGATAAAGTTCCTTATATTTTGGGGGCAGGTTATGGAAACTTTTTCCCGTTACGGCATTCCTGTGGCTTGGTTTTTCAACCGATGTGCTATATTTTGGTGTTAGTGAATAGATCAGCGTCTGAATTTTCCAAAAAGTATAAATTTGTGGTATTTCGCAAAAGTTTAAGGCCGGGTTTAGTGGTTGAAAGCCAAAAAAATCCCAATTTTGCACGTGTAAACTCCCCAAAACTTTAAATGGGTTTTTCTCCCCTTAAACGTGCGAATTTCGCGTTTTTACGTTTTTATTGAAAAGCTTAACTCAAACTAGTGTTTTGATGGTCGGAACATGTTTTAGGCAAAATTTCGAAAAATGGCTGTTTCTAGAACACGCGCAGTTTTTGTGCAGATTTTCAGCTTTGATTGCTTACTGTGCCCGTAATTTAAATCCAATTGTTGAAATTTTGGTCTTATCTTATAGTTGCGTTTGTTTAGTTTGCTTGAAGTGCAAATATGTAGTAATTTGCATGAAAATACTAATTTTTATGACGCTTAGGAGGCATAGACATGTATTTGTCTAAAATACGTAAATTTCCTTGTCAGACCTCTGGCTTTTAATCGTTCACTGTAGCCACAATTTCTATTTGATTATCTAAATTTTGGTTTCATTTTATAGCTGTCAGTCTGTTGTTTACGCCAAATACAAATTTGTAGTACTTTTCGTAAGAATACTAATTTTGATAAAGTTCCTTATATTTTGGGGGCAGGTTATGGAAACTTTTTCCCTTTACGGCATTCCTGTGGCTTGGTTTTTCAACCGATGTGCTATATTTTGGTGTTAGTGAATAGATCAGCGTCTGAATTTTCCAAAAAGTATAAATTTGTGGTATTTCGCAAAAGTTTAAGGCCGGGTTTAGTGGTTGAAAGCCAAAAAAATCCCAATTTTGCACGTGTAAACTCCCCAAAATTTAAATGGGTTTTTCTCCCCTTAAACGTGCGAATTTCGCGTTTTTACGTTTTTATTGAAAAGCTTAACTCAAACTAGTGTTTTGATGGCCGGAACATGTTTTAGGCAAAATTTCAAAAAATGGCTGTTTCTAGAACACGCGCAGTTTTTGTGCAGATTTTCAGCTTTGATTGCTTACTGTGCCCGTAATTTTAAATCCAATTGTTGAAATTTTGGTCTTATCTTATAGTTGTGTTTGTTTAGTTTGCTTCAAGTGCAAATATGTAGTAATTTGCATGAAAATACTAATTTTTATGACGCTTAGGAGGCATAGACATGTATTTGTCTAAAATACGTAAATTTCCTTGTCAGACCTCTGGCTTTAATCGTTCACTGTAGCCACAATTTCTATTTGATTATCTAAATTTTGGTTTCATTTTATAGCTGTCAGTCTGTTGTTTACGCCAAATACAAATTTGTAGTACTTTTCGTAAGAATACTAATTTTGATAAAGTTCCTTATATTTTGGGGGCAGGTTATGGAAACTTTTCCCCTTTACGGCATTCCTGTGGCTTGGTTTTTCAACCGATGTGCTATATTTTGGTGTTAGTGAATAGATCAGCGTCTGAATTTTCCAAAAAGTATAAATTTGTGGTATTTCGCAAAAGTTTAAGGCCGGTTTTAGTGGTTGAAAGCCAAAAAAATCCCAATTTTGCACGTGTAAACTCCCCAAAACTTTAAATGGGGTTTTCTCCCCTTAAACGTGCGAATTTCGCGTTTTTACGTTTTTATTGAAAAGCTTAACTCAAACTAGTGTTTTGATGGTCGGAACATGTTTTAGGCAAAATTTCGAAAAATGGCTGTTTCTAGAACACGCGCAGTTTTTGTGCAGATTTTCAGCTTTGATTGCTTACTGTGCCCGTAATTTAAGTCCAATTGTTGAAATTTTGGTCTTATCTTATAGTTGCGTTTGTTTAGTTTGCTTGAAGTGCAAATATGTAGTAATTTGCATGAAAATACTAATTTTTATGACGCTTAGGAGGCATAGACATGTATTTGTCTAAAATACGTAAATTTCCTTGTCAGACCTCTGGCTTTAATCGTTCACTGTAGCCACAATTTCTATTTGATTATCTAAATTTTGGTTTCATTTTATAGCTGTCAGTCTGTTGTTTACGCCAAATACAAATTTGTAGTACTTTTCGTAAGAATACTAATTTTGATAAAGTTCCTTATATTTTGGGGCAGGTTATGGAAACTTTTTCTCTTTACGGCATTCCTGTGGCTTGGTTTTTCAACCGATGTGCTATATTTTGGTGTTAGTGAATAGATCAGCGTCTGAATTTTCCAAAAAGTATAAATTTGTGGTATTTCGCAAAAGTTTAAGGCCGGTTTTAGTGGTTGAAAGCCAAAAAAATCCCAATTTCGCACGTGTAAACTCCCCAAAACTTTAAATGGGTTTTTCTCCCCTTAAACGTGCGAATTTCGCGTTTTTACGTTTTTATTGAAAAGCTTGACTCAAACTAGTGTTTTGATGGTCGGAACATGTTTTAGGCAAAATTTCGAAAAATGGCTGTTTCTAGAACACGCGCAGTTTTTGTGCAGATTTTCAGCTTTGATTGCTTACTGTGCCCGTAATTTAAATCCAATTGTTGAAATTTTGGTCTTATCTTATAGTTGCGTTTGTTTAGTTTGCTTGAAGTGCAAATATGTAGTAATTTGCATGAAAATACTAATTTTTATGACGCTTAGGAGGCATAGACATGTATTTGTCTAAAATACGTAAATTTCCTTGTCAGACCTCTGGCTTTAATCGTTCACTGTAGCCACAATTTCTATTTGATTATCAAAATTTTGGTTTCATTTTTATAGCTGTCAGTCTGTTGTTTACGCCAAATACAAATTTGTAGTACTTTTCGTAAGAATACTAATTTTGATAAAGTTCCTTATATTTTGGGGGCAGGTTATGGAAACTTTTTCCCTTTACGGCATTCCTGTGGCTTGGTTTTTCAACCGATGTGCTATATTTTGGTGTTAGTGAATAGATCAGCGTCTGAATTTTCCAAAAAGTATAAATTTGTGGTATTTCGCAAAAGTTTAAGGCCGGGTTTAGTGGTTGAAAGCCAAAAAAATCCAAATTTTGCACGTGTAAACTCCCCAAAACTTTAAATGGGTTTTTCTCCCCTTAAACGTGCGAATTTCGCGTTTTTACGTTTTTATTGAAAAGCTTAACTCAAACTAGTGTTTTGATGGTCGGAACATGTTTTAGGCAAAATTTCGAAAAATGGCTGTTTCTAGAACACGCGCAGTTTTTGTGCAGATTTTCAGCTTTGATTGCTTACTGTGCCCGTAATTTAAATCCAATTGTTGAAATTTTGGTCTTATCTTATAGTTGCGTTTGTTTAGTTTGCTTGAAGTGCAAATATGTAGTAATTTGCATGAAAATACTAATTTTTATGACGCTTAGGAGGCATAGACATGTATTTGTCTAAAATACGTAAATTTCCTTGTCAGACCTCTGGCTTTAATCGTTCACTGTAGCCACAATTTCTATTTGATTATCTAAATTTTGGTTTCATTTTATAGCTGTCAGTCTGTTGTTTACGCCAAATACAAATTTGTAGTACTTTTCGTAAGAATACTAATTTTGATAAAGTTCCTTATATTTTGGGGGCAGGTTATGGAAACTTTTTCCCTTTACGGCATTCCTGTGGCTTGGTTTTTCAACCGATGTGCTATATTTTGGTGTTAGTGAATAGATCAGCGTCTGAATTTTCCAAAAAGTATAAATTTGTGGTATTTCGCAAAAGTTTAAGGCCGGGTTTAGTGGTTGAAAGCCAAAAAAATCCCAATTTTGCACGTGTAAACTCCCCAAAATTTAAATGGGTTTTTCTCCCCTTAAACGTGCGAATTTCGCGTTTTTACGTTTTTATTGAAAAGCTTAACTCAAACTAGTGTTTTGATGGCCGGAACATGTTTTAGGCAAAATTTCAAAAAATGGCTGTTTCTAGAACACGCGCAGTTTTTGTGCAGATTTTCAGCTTTGATTGCTTACTGTGCCCGTAATTTAAATCCAATTGTTGAAATTTTGGTCTTATCTTATAGTTGCGTTTGTTTAGTTTGCTTGAAGTGCAAATATGTAGTAATTTGCATGAAAATACTAATTTTTATGACGCTTAGGAGGCATAGACATGTATTTGTCTAAAATACGTAAATTTCCTTGTCAGACCTCTGGCTTTAATCGTTCACTGTAGCCACAATTTCTATTTGATTATCTAAATTTTGGTTTCATTTTATAGCTGTCAGTCTGTTGTTTACGCCAAATACAAATTTGTAGTACTTTTCGTAAGAACACTAATTTTGATAAAGTTCCTTATATTTTGGGGGCAGGTTATGGAAACTTTTCCCCTTTACGGCATTCCTGTGGCTTGGTTTTTCAACCGATGTGCTATATTTTGGTGTTAGTGAATAGATCAGCGTCTGAATTTTCCAAAAAGTATAAATTTGTGGTATTTCGCAAAAGTTTAAGGCCGGTTTTAGTGGTTGAAAGCCAAAAAAAACCCAATTTTGCACGTGTAAACTCCCCAAAACTTTAAATGGGTTTTTCTCCCCTTAAACGTGCGAATTTCGCGTTTTTACGTTTTTATTGAAAAGCTTAACTCAAACTAGTGTTTTGATGGTCGGAACATGTTTTAGGCAAAATTTCGAAAAATGGCTGTTTCTAGAACACGCGCAGTTTTTGTGCAGATTTTCAGCTTTGATTGCTTACTGTGCCCGTAATTTAAATCCAATTGTTGAAATTTTGGTCTTATCTTATAGTTGCGTTTGTTTAATTTGCTTGAAGTGCAAATATGTAGTAATTTGCATGAAAATACTAATTTTTATGACGCTTAGGAGGCATAGACATGTATTTGTCTAAAATACGTAAATTTCCTTGTCAGACCTCTGGCTTTAATCGTTCACTGTAGCCACAATTTCTATTTGATTATCTAAATTTTGGTTTCATTTTATAGCTGTCAGTCTGTTGTTTACGCCAAATACAAATTTGTAGTACTTTTCGTAAGAACACTAATTTTGATAAAGTTCCTTATATTTTGGGGGCAGGTTATGGAAACTTTTCCCCTTTACGGCATTCCTGTGGCTTGGTTTTTCAACCGATGTGCTATATTTTGGTGTTAGTGAATAGATCAGCGTCTGAATTTTCCAAAAAGTATAAATTTGTGGTATTTCGCAAAAGTTTAAGGCCGGGTTTAGTGGTTGAAAGCCAAAAAAATCCCAATTTTGCACGTGTAAACTCCCCAAAATTTAAATGGGTTTTTCTCCCCTTAAACGTGCGAATTTCGCGTTTTTACGTTTTTATTGAAAAGCTTAACTCAAACTAGTGTTTTGATGGTCGGAACATGTTTTAGGCAAAATTTCGAAAAATGGCTGTTTCTAGAACACGCGCAGTTTTTGTGCAGATTTTCAGCTTTGATTGCTTACTGTGCCCGTAATTTAAGTCCAATTGTTGAAATTTTGGTCTTATCTTATAGTTGCGTTTGTTTAGTTTGCTTGAAGTGCAAATATGTAGTAATTTGCATGAAAATACTAATTTTTATGACGCTTAGGAGGCATAGACATGTATTTGTCTAAAATACGTAAATTTCCTTGTCAGACCTCTGGCTTTAATCGTTCACTGTAGCCACAATTTCTATTTGATTATCTAAATTTTGGTTTCATTTTATAGCTGTCAGTCTGTTGTTTACGCCAAATACAAATTTGTAGTACTTTTCGTAAGAATACTAATTTTGATAAAGTTCCTTATATTTTGGGGCAGGTTATGGAAACTTTTTCTCTTTACGGCATTCCTGTGGCTTGGTTTTTCAACCGATGTGCTATATTTTGGTGTTAGTGAATAGATCAGCGTCTGAATTTTCCAAAAAGTATAAATTTGTGGTATTTCGCAAAAGTTTAAGGCCGGTTTTAGTGGTTGAAAGCCAAAAAAATCCCAATTTCGCACGTGTAAACTCCCCAAAACTTTAAATGGGTTTTTCTCCCCTTAAACGTGCGAATTTCGCGTTTTTACGTTTTTATTGAAAAGCTTGACTCAAACTAGTGTTTTGATGGTCGGAACATGTTTTAGGCAAAATTTCGAAAAATGGCTGTTTCTAGAACACGCGCAGTTTTTGTGCAGATTTTCAGCTTTGATTGCTTACTGTGCCCGTAATTTAAATCCAATTGTTGAAATTTTGGTCTTATCTTATAGTTGGGTTTGTTTAGTTTGCTTGAAGTGCAAATATGTAGTAATTTGCATGAAAATACTAATTTTTATGACGCTTAGGAGGCATAGACATGTATTTGTCTAAAATACGTAAATTTCCTTGTCAGACCTCTGGCTTTAATCGTTCACTGTAGCCACAATTTCTATTTGATTATCTAAATTTTGGTTTCATTTTATAGCTGTCAGTCTGTTGTTTACGCCAAATACAAATTTGTAGTACTTTTCGTAAGAATACTAATTTTGATAAAGTTCCTTATATTTTGGGGGCAGGTTATGGAAACTTTTTCCCTTTACGGCATTCCTGTGGCTTGGTTTTTCAACCGATGTGCTATATTTTGGTGTTAGTGAATAGATCAGCGTCTGAATTTTCCAAAAAGTATAAATTTGTGGTATTTCGCAAAAGTTTAAGGCCGGGTTTAGTGGTTGAAAGCCAAAAAAATCCCAATTTTGCACGTGTAAACTCCCCAAAACTTTAAATGGGTTTTTCTCCCCTTAAACGTGCGAATTTCGCGTTTTTACGTTTTTATTGAAAAGCTTAACTCAAACTAGTGTTTTGATGGTCGGAACATGTTTTAGGCAAAATTTCGAAAAATGGCTGTTTCTAGAACACGCGCAGTTTTTGTGCAGATTTTCAGCTTTGATTGCTTACTGTGCCCGTAATTTAAATCCAATTGTTGAAATTTTGGTCTTATCTTATAGTTGCGTTTGTTTAGTTTGCTTGAAGTGCAAATATGTAGTAATTTGCATGAAAATACTAATTTTTATGACGCTTAGGAGGCATAGACATGTATTTGTCTAAAATACGTAAATTTCCTTGTCAGACCTCTGGCTTTAATCGTTCACTGTAGCCACAATTTCTATTTGATTATCTAAATTTTGGTTTCATTTTATAGCTGTCAGTCTGTTGTTTACGCCAAATACAAATTTGTAGTACTTTTCGTAAGAATACTAATTTTGATAAAGTTCCTTATATTTTGGGGGCAGGTTATGGAAACTTTCCCCCTTTACGGCATTCCTGTGGCTTGGTTTTTCAACCAATGTGCTATATTTTGGTGTTAGTGAATAGATCAGCGTCTGAATTTTCCAAAAAGTATAAATTTGTGGTATTTCGCAAAAGTTTAAGGCCGGGTTTAGTGGTTGAAAGCCAAAAAAATCCCAATTTTGCACGTGTAAACTCCCCAAAACTTTAAATGGGTTTTTCTCCCCTTAAACGTGCGAATTTCGCGTTTTTACGTTTTTATTGAAGAGCTTAACTCAAACTAGTGTTTTGATGGTCGGAACATGTTTTAGGCAAAATATCGAAAAATGGCTGTTTCTAGAACACGCGCAGTTTTTGTGCAGATTTTCAGCTTTGATTGCTTACTGTGCCCGTAATTTAAATCCAATTGTTGAAATTTTGGTCTTATCTTATAGTTGCGTTTGTTTAGTTTGCTTGAAGTGCAAATATGTAGTAATTTGCATGAAAATACTAATTTTTATGACGCTTAGGAGGCATAGACATGTATTTGTCTAAAATACGTAAATTTCCTTGTCAGACCTCTGGCTTTAATCGTTCACTGTAGCCACAATTTCTATTTGATTATCTAAATTTTGGTTTCATTTTATAGCTGTCAGTCTGTTGTTTACGCCAAATACAAATTTGTAGTACTTTTCGTAAGAATACTAATTTTGATAAAGTTCCTTATATTTTGGGGGCAGGTTATGGAAACTTTTCCCCTTTACGGCATTCCTGTGGCTTGGTTTTTCAACCGATGTGCTATATTTTGGTGTTAGTGAATAGATCAGCGTCTGAATTTTCCAAAAAGTATAAATTTGTGGTATTTCGCAAAAGTTTAAGGCCGGTTTTAGTGGTTGAAAGCCAAAAAAATCCCAATTTCGCACGTGTCAACTCCCCAAAACTTTAAATGGGTTTTTCTCCCCTTAAACGTGCGAATTTCGCGTTTTTACGTTTTTATTGAAAAGCTTGACTCAAACTAGTGTTTTGATGGTCGGAACATGTTTTAGGCAAAATTTCGAAAAATGGCTGTTTCTAGAACACGCGCAGTTTTTGTGCAGATTTTCAGCTTTGATTGCTTACTGTGCCCGTAATTTAAATCCAATTGTTGAAATTTTGGTCTTATCTTATAGTTGCGTTTGTTTAGTTTGCTTGAAGTGCAAATATGTAGTAATTTGCATGAAAATACTAATTTTTATGACGCTTAGGAGGCATAGACATGTATTTGTCTAAAATACGTAAATTTCCTTGTCAGACCTCTGGCTTTAATCGTTCACTGTAGCCACAATTTCTATTTGATTATCTAAATTTTGGTTTCATTTTATAGCTGTCAGTCTGTTGTTTACGCCAAATACAAATTTGTAGTACTTTTCGTAAGAATACTAATTTTGATAAAGTTCCTTATATTTTGGGGGCAGGTTATGGAAACTTTTCCCCTTTACGGCATTCCTGTAGCTTGGTTTTTCAACCGATGTGCTATATTTTGGTGTTAGTGAATAGATCAGCGTCTGAATTTTCCAAAAAGTATAAATTTGTGGTATTTCGCAAAAGTTTAAGGCCGGTTTTAGTGGTTGAAAGCCAAAAAAATCCCAATTTTGCACGTGTAAACTCCCCAAAACTTTAAATGGGTTTTTCTCCCCTTAAACGTGCGAATTTCGCGTTTTTACGTTTTTATTGAAAAGCTTGACTCAAACTAGTGTTTTGATGGTCGGAACATGTTTTAGGCAAAATTTCGAAAAATGGGTGTTTCTAGAACACGCGCAGTTTTTGTGCAGATTTTCAGCTTTGATTGCTTACTGTGCCCGTAATTTAAATCCAATTGTTGAAATTTTGGTCTTATCTTATAGTTGCGTTTGTTTAGTTTGCTTGAAAGGCAAATATGTAGTAATTTGCATGAAAATACTAATTTTTATGACGCTTAGGAGGCATAGACATGTATTTGTCTAAAATACGTAAATTTCCTTGTCAGACCTCTGGCTTTAATCGTTCACTGTAGCCACAATTTCTATTTGATTATCAAAATTTTGGTTTCATTTTATAGCTGTCAGTCTGTTGTTTACGCCAAATACAAATTTGTAGTACTTTTCGTAAGAATACTAATTTTGATAGAGTTCCTTATATTTTGGGGGCAGGTTATGGAAACTTTTTCCCTTTACGGCATTCCTGTGGCTTGGTTTTTCAACCGACGTGCTATATTTTGGTGTTAGTGAATAGATCAGCGTCTGAATTTTCCAAAAAGTATAAATTTGTGGTATTTCGCAAAAGTTTAAGGCCGGTTTTAGTGGTTGAAAGCCAAAAAAATCCCAATTTTGCACGTGTAAACTCCCCAAAACTTTAAATGGGTTTTTCTCCCCTTAAACGTGCGAATTTCGCGTTTTTACGTTTTTATTGAAAAGCTTAACTCAAACTAGTGTTTTGATGGTCGGAACATGTTTTAGGCAAAATTTCGAAAAATGGCTGTTTCTAGAACACGCGCAGTTTTTGTGCAGATTTTCAGCTTTGATTGCTTACTGTGCCCGTAATTTAAATCCAATTGTTGAAATTTTGGTCTTATCTTATAGTTGCGTTTGTTTAGTTTGCTTGAAGTGCAAATATGTAGTAATTTGCATGAAAATACTAATTTTTATGACGCCTAGGAGGCATAGACATGTATTTGTCTAAAATACGTAAATTTCCTTGTCAGACCTCTGGCTTTAATCGTTCACTGTAGCCACAATTTCTATTTGATTATCTAAATTTTGGTTTCATTTTATAGCTGTCAGTCTGTTGTTTACGCCAAATACAAATTTGTAGTACTTTTCGTAAGAATACTAATTTTGATAAAGTTCCTTATATTTTGGGGGCAGGTTATGGAAACTTTCCCCCTTTACGGCATTCCTGTGGCTTGGTTTTTCAACCAATGTGCTATATTTTGGTGTTAGTGAATAGATCAGCGTCTGAATTTTCCAAAAAGTATAAATTTGTGGTATTTCGCAAAAGTTTAAGGCCGGGTTTAGTGGTTGAAAGCCAAAAAAATCCCAATTTTGCACGTGTAAACTCCCCAAAACTTTAAATGGGTTTTTCTCCCCTTAAACGTGCGAATTTCGCGTTTTTACGTTCTTCTTGAAAAGCTTAACTCAAACTAGTGTTTTGATGGTCGGAACATGTTTTAGGCAAAATTTCGAAAAATGGCTGTTTCTAGAACACGCGCAGTTTTTGTGCAGATTTTCAGCTTTGATTGCTTACTGTGCCCGTAATTTAAATCCAATTGTTGAAATTTTGGTCTTATCTTATAGTTGCGTTTGTTTAGTTTGCTTGAAGTTCAAATATGTAGTAATTTGCATGAAAATACTAATTTTTATGACGCTTAGGAGGCATAGACATGTATTTGTCTAGAATACGTAAATTTCCTTGTCAGACCTCTGGCTTTAATCGTTCACTGTAGCCACAATTTCTATTTGATTATCTAAATTTTGGTTTCATTTTATAGCTGTCAGTCTGTTGTTTACGCCAAATACAAATTTGTAGTACTTTTCGTAAGAATACTAATTTTGATAAAGTTCCTTATATTTTGGGGGCAGGTTATGGAAACTTTTCCCCTTTACGGCATTCCTGTGGCTTGGTTTTTCAACCGATGTGCTATATTTTGGTGTTAGTGAATAGATCAGCGTCTGAATTTTCCAAAAAGTATAAATTTGTGGTATTTCGCAAAAGTTTAAGGCCGGTTTTAGTGGTTGAAAGCCAAAAAAATCCCAATTTTGCACGTGTAAACTCCCCAAAACTTTAAATGGGTTTTTCTCCCCTTAAACGTGCGAATTTCGCGTTTTTACGTTTTTATTGAAAAGCTTGACTCAAACTAGTGTTTTGATGGTCGGAACATGTTTTAGGCAAAATTTCGAAAAATGGCTGTTTCTAGAACACGCGCAGTTTTTGTGCAGATTTTCAGCTTTGATTGCTTACTGTGCCCGTAATTTAAATCCAATTGTTGAAATTTTGGTCTTATCTTATAGTTGCGTTTGTTTAGTTTGCTTGAAGTGCAAATATGTAGTAATTTGCATGAAAATACTAATTTTTATGACGCTTAGGAGGCATAGACATGTATTTGTCTAAAATACGTAAATTTCCTTGTCAGACCTCTGGCTTTAA
The DNA here is from genome assembly GCA_963969285.1 of Odontomyia ornata. NCBI lineage: Eukaryota > Metazoa > Arthropoda > Insecta > Diptera > Stratiomyidae > Odontomyia > Odontomyia ornata. Next base: position 232,792,729 of record OZ017741.1, on the reverse strand, counting down.
TCGTTCACTGTAGCCACAATTTCTATTTGATTATCTAAATTTTGGTTTCATTTTATAGCTGTCAGTCTGTTGTTTACGCCAAATACAAATTTGTAGTACTTTTCGTAAGAATACTAATTTTGATAAAGTTCCTTATATTTTGGGGGCAGGTTATGGAAACTTTTCCCCTTTACGGCATTCCTGTGGCTTGGTTTTTCAACCGATGTGCTACATTTTGGTGTTAGTGAATAGATCAGCGTCTGAATTTTCCAAAAAGTATAAATTTGTGGTATTTCGCAAAAGTTTAAGGCCGGGTTTAGTGGTTGAAAGCCAAAAAAATCCCAATTTTGCACGTGTAAACTCCCCAAAACTTTAAATGGGTTTTTCTCCCCTTAAACGTGCGAATTTCGCGTTTTTACGTTTTTATTGAAAAGCTTAACTCAAACTAGTGTTTTGATGGTCGGAACATGTTTTAGGCAAAATTTCGAAAAATGGCTGTTTCTAGAACACGCGCAGTTTTTGTGCAGATTTTCAGCTTTGATTGCTTACTGTGCCCGTAATTTAAATCCAATTGTTGAAATTTTGGTCTTATCTTATAGTTGCGTTTGTTTAGTTTGCTTGAAGTGCAAATATGTAGTAATTTGCATGAAAATACTAATTTTTATGACGCTTAGGAGGCATAGACATGTATTTGTCTAAAATACGTAAATTTCCTTGTCAGACCTCTGGCTTTAATCGTTCACTGTAGCCACAATTTCTATTTGATTATCAAAATTTTGGTTTCATTTTATAGCTGTCAGTCTGTTGTTTACGCCAAATACAAATTTGTAGTACTTTTCGTAAGAATACTAATTTTGATAAAGTTCCTTATATTTTGGGTGCAGGTTATGGAAACTTTTCCCCTTTACGGCATTCCTGTGGCTTGGTTTTTCAACCGATGTGCTATATTTTGGTGTTAGTGAATAGATCAGCGTCTGAATTTTCCAAAAAGTATAAATTTGTGGTATTTCGCAAAAGTTTAAGGCCGGGTTTAGTGGTTGAAAGCCAAAAAAATCCCAATTTTGCACGTGTAAACTCCCCAAAACTTTAAATGGGTTTTTCTCCCCTTAAACGTGCGAATTTCGCGTTTTTACGTTTTTATTGAAAAGCTTAACCCAAACTAGTGTTTTGATGGTCGGAACATGTTTTAGGCAAAATTTCGAAAAATGGCTGTTTCTAGAACACGCGCAGTTTTTGTGCAGATTTTCAGCTTTGATTGCTTACTGTGCCCGTAATTTAAATCCAATTGTTGAAATTTTGGTCTTATCTTATAGTTGCGTTTGTTTAGTTTGCTTGAAGTGCAAATATGTAGTAATTTGCATGAAAATACTAATTTTTATGACGCTTAGGAGGCATAGACATGTATTTGTCTAAAATACGTAAATTTCCTTGTCAGACCTCTGGCTTTAATCGTTCACTGTAGCCACAGTTTCTATTTGATTATCTAAATTTTGGTTTCATTTTATAGCTGTCAGTCTGTTGTTTACGCCAAATACAAATTTGTAGTACTTTTCGTAAGAATACTAATTTTGATAAAGTTCCTTATATTTTGGGGGCAGGTTATGGAAACTTTTCCCCTTTACGGCATTCCTGTGGCTTGGTTTTTCAACCGATGTGCTATATTTTGGTGTTAGTGAATAGATCAGCGTCTGAAATTTCCAAAAAGTATAAATTTGTGGTATTTCGCAAAAGTTTAAGGCCGGGTTTAGTGGTTGAAAGCCAAAAAAATCCCAATTTTGCACGTGTAAACTCCCCAAAACTTTAAATGGGTTTTTCTCCCCTTAAACGTGCGAATTTCGCGTTTTTACGTTTTTATTGAAAAGCTTGACTCAAACTAGTGTTTTGATGGTCGGAACATGTTTTAGGCAAAATTTCGAAAAATGGCTGTTTCTAGAACACGCGCAGTTTTTGTGCAGATTTTCAGCTTTGATTGCTTACTGTGCCCGTAATTTAAATCCAATTGTTGAAATTTTGGTCTTATCTTATAGTTGCGTTTGTTTAGTTTGCTTGAAGTGCAAATATGTAGTAATTTGCATGAAAATACTAATTTTTATGACGCTTAGGAGGCATAGACATGTATTTGTCTAAAATACGTAAATTTCCTTGTCAGACCTCTGGCTTTAATCGTTCACTGTAGCCACAATTTCTATTTGATTATCTAAATTTTGGTTTCATTTTATAGCTGTTAGTCTGTTGTTTACGCCAAATACAAATTTGTAGTACTTTTCGTAAGAATACTAATTTTGATAAAGTTCCTTATATTTTGGGGGCAGGTTATGGAAACTTTTTCCATTTACGGCATTCCTGTGGCTTGGTTTTTCAACCGATGTGCTATATTTTGGTGTTAGTGAATAGATCAGCGTCTGAATTTTCCAAAAAGTATAAATTTGTGGTATTTCGCAAAAGTTTAAGGCCGGGTTTAGTGGTTGAAAGCCAAAAAAATCCCAATTTTGCACGTGTAAACTCCCCAAAACTTTAAATGGGTTTTTCTCCCCTTAAACGTGCGAATTTCGCGTTTTTGCGTTTTTATTGAAAAGCTTAACTCAAACTAGTGTTTTGATGGTCGGAACATGTTTTAGGCAAAATTTCGAAAAATGGCTGTTTCTAGAACACGCGCAGTTTTTGTGCAGATTTTCAGCTTTGATTGCTTACTGTGCCCGTAATTTAAATCCAATTGTTGAAATTTTGGTCTTATCTTATAGTTGCGTTTGTTTAGTTTGCTTGAAGTGCAAATATGTAGTAATTTGCATGAAAATACTAATTTTTATGACGCTTAGGAGGCATAGACATGTATTTGTCTAAAATACGTAAATTTCCTTGTCAGACCTCTGGCTTTAATCGTTCACTGTAGCCACAATTTCTATTTGATTATCTAAATTTTGGTTTCATTTTATAGCTGTCAGTCTGTTGTTTACGCCAAATACAAATTTGTAGTACTTTTCGTAAGAATACTAATTTTGATAAAGTTCCTTATATTTTGGGGGCAGGTTATGGAAACTTTTCCCTTTACGGCATTCCTGTGGCTTGGTTTTTCAACCGATGTGCTATATTTTGGTGTTAGTGAATAGATCAGCGTCTGAATTTTCCAAAAAGTATAAATTTGTGGTATTTCGCAAAAGTTTAGGCCGGGTTTAGTGGTTGAAAGCCAAAAAAATCCCAATTTTGCACGTGTAAACTCCCCAAAACTTTAAATGGGTTTTTCTCCCCTTAAACGTGCGAATTTCGCGTTTTTACGTTTTTATTGAAAAGCTTGACTCAAACTAGTGTTTTGATGGTCGGAACATGTTTTAGGCAAAATTTCGAAAAATGGCTGTTTCTAGAACACGCGCAGTTTTTGTGCAGATTTTCAGCTTTGATTGCTTACTGTGCCCGTAATTTAAATCCAATTGTTGAAATTTTGGTCTTATCTTATAGTTGCGTTTGTTTAGTTTGCTTGAAGTGCAAATATGTAGTAATTTGCATGAAAATACTAATTTTTATGACGCTTAGGAGGCATAGACATGTATTTGTCTAAAATACGTAAATTTCCTTGTCAGACCTCTGGCTTTAATCGTTCACTGTAGCCACAATTTCTATTTGATTATCTAAATTTTGGTTTCATTTTATAGCTGTCAGTCTGTTGTTCACGCCAAATACAAATTTGTAGTACTTTTCGTAAGAATACTAATTTTGATAAAGTTCCTTATATTTTGGGGGCAGGTTATGGAAACTTTTCCCCTTACGGCATTCCTGTGGCTTGGTTTTTCAACCGATGTGCTATATTTTGGTGTTAGTGAATAGATCAGCGTCTGAATTTTCCAAAAAGTATAAATTTGTGGTATTTCGCAAAAGTTTAAGGCCGGTTTTAGTGGTTGAAAGCCAAAAAAATCCCAATTTTGCACGTGTAAACTCCCCAAAACTTTAAATGGGTTTTTCTCCCCTTAAACGTGCGAATTTCGCGTTTTTACGTTTTTATTGAAAAGCTTAACTCAAACTAGTGTTTTGATGGTCGGAACATGTTTTAGGCAAAATTTCGAAAAATGGCTGTTTCTAGAACACGCGCAGTTTTTGTGCAGATTTTCAGCTTTGATTGCTTACTGTGCCCGTAATTTAAATCCAATTGTTGAAATTTTGGTCTTATCTTATAGTTGCGTTTGTTTAGTTTGCTTGAAGTGCAAATATGTAGTAATTTGCATGAAAATACTAAATTTTTATGACGCTTAGGAGGCATAGACATGTATTTGTCTAAAATACGTAAATTTCCTTGTCAGACCTCTGGCTTTAATCGTTCACTGTAGCCACAATTTCTATTTGATTATCTAAATTTTGGTTTCATTTTTATAGCTGTCAGTCTGTTGTTTACGCCAAATACAAATTTGTAGTACTTTTCGTAAGAATACTAATTTTGATAAAGTTCCTTATATTTTGGGGGCAGGTTATGGAAACTTTTCCCCTTTACGGCATTCCTGTGGCTTGGTTTTTCAACCGATGTGCTATATTTTGGTGTTAGTGAATAGATCAGCGTCTGAATTTTCCAAAAAGTATAAATTTGTGGTATTTCGCAAAAGTTTAAGGCCGGTTTTAGTGGTTGAAAGCCAAAAAAATCCCAATTTTGCACGTGTAAACTCCCCAAAACTTTAAATGGGTTTTTCTCCCCTTAAACGTGCGAATTTCGCGTTTTTACGTTTTTATTGAAAAGCTTAACTCAAACTAGTGTTTTGATGGTCGGAACATGTTTTAGGCAAAATTTCGAAAAATGGCTGTTTCTAGAACACGCGCCGTTTTTGTGCAGATTTTCAGCTTTGATTGCTTACTGTGCCCGTAAATTTAAATCCAATTGTTGAAATTTTGGTCTTATCTTATAGTTGCGTTTGTTTAGTTTGCTTGAAGTGCAAATATGTAGTAATTTGCATGAAAATACTAATTTTTATGACGCTTAGGAGGCATAGACATGTATTTGTCTAAAATACGAAAATTTCCTTGTCAGACCTCTGGCTTTAATCGTTCACTGTAGCCACAATTTCTATTTGATTATCTAAATTTTGGTTTCATTTTATAGCTGTCAGTCTGTTGTTTACGCCAAATACAAATTTGTAGTACTTTTCGTAAGAATACTAAATTTTGATAAAGTTCCTTATATTTTGGGGGCAGGTTATGGAAACTTTTCCCCTTTACGGCATTCCTGTGGCTTGGTTTTTCAACCGATGTGCTATATTTTGGTGTTAGTGAATAGATCAGCGTCTGAATTTTCCAAAAAGTATAAATTTGTGGTATTTCGCAAAAGTTTAAGGCCGGGTTTAGTGGTTGAAAGCCAAAAAATCCCAATTTTGCACGTGTAAACTCCCCAAAACTTTAAATGGGTTTTTGCTCCCCTTAACGTGCGAATTTCGCGTTTTTACGTTTTTATTGAAAAGCTTAACTCAAACTAGTGGTTTTGATGGTCGGAACATGTTTAGGCAAAGTTTCGAAAAATGGCTGTTTCTAGAACACGCGCAGTTTTTGTGCAGATTTTCAGCTTTGATTGCTTACTGTGCCCGTAATTTAAATCCAATTGTTGAAATTTTGGTCTTATCTTATAGTTGCGTTTGTTTAGTTTGCTTGAAGTGCAAATATGTAGTAATTTGCATGAAATACTAATTTTTATGACGCTTAGGAGGCATAGACATGTATTTGTCTAAAATACGTAAATTTCCTTGTCAGACTCTGGCTTAATCGTTCACTGTAGCCACAATTTCTATTTGATTATCTGAATTTTGGTTTCATTTTATAGCTGTCAGTCTGTTGTTTACGCCAAATACAAATTTAAAGTACTTTTCGTAAGAATACTAATTTTGATAAAGTTCCTTATATTTGGGGGCAGGTTAATGGAAACTTTTTCCCTTTACGGCATTCCTGTGGCTTGGTTTTTCAACCGATGTGCTATATTTTGGTGTTAGTGAATAGATCAGCGTCTGAATTTTCCAAAAAGTATAAATTTGTGGTATTTCGCAAAAGTTTAAGGCCGGGGTTTAGTGGTTGAAAGCCAAAAAAATCCCAATTTTGCACGTGTAAACTCCCCAAAACTTTAAATGGGTTTTTCTCCCCTTAAACGTGCGAATTTCGCGTTTTTACGTTTTTATTGATAAGCTTAACTCAAACTAGTGTTTTGATGGTCGGAACATGTTAAGGCAAAATATCGAAAAATGGCTGTTTCTAGAACACGCGCAGTTTTTGTGCAGATTTTCAGCTTTGATTGCTTACTGTGCCCGTAATTTAAATCCAATTGTTGAAATTTTGGTCTTATCTTATAGTTGCGTTTGTTTAGTTTGCTTGAAGTGCAAATATGTAGTAATTTGCATGAAAATACTAATTTTTATGACGCTTAAGAGGCATAGACATGTATTTGTCTAAAATACGTAAATTTCCTTGTCAGACTTCTGGCTTTAATCGTTCACTGTAGCCACAATTTCTATTTGATTATCAAAATTTTGGTTTCATTTTATAGCTGTCAGTCTGTTGTTTACGCCAAATACAAATTTGTAGTACTTTTCGTAAGAATACTAATTTTGATAAAGTTCCTTATATTTTGGGGGCAGGTTATGGAAACTTTTTCCCTTTACGGCATTCCTGTGGCTTGGTTTTTCAACCGATGTGCTATATTTTGGTGTTAGTGAATAGATCAGCGTCTGAATTTTCCAAAAAGTATAAATTTGTGGTATTTCGCAAAAGTTTAAGGCCGGGTTTAGTGGTTGAAAGCCAAAAAAATCCCAATTTTGCACGTGTAAACTCCCCAAAACTTTAAATGGGTTTTTCTCCCCTTAAACGTGCGAATTTCGCGTTTTTACGTTTTTATTGAAAAGCTTAACTCAAACTAGTGTTTTGATGGTCGGAACATGTTTTAGGCAAAATTTCGAAAAATGGCTGTTTCTAGAACACGCGCAGTTTTTGTGCAGATTTTCAGCTTTGATTGCTTACTGTGCCCGTAATTTAAATCCAATTGTTGAAATGTTGGTCTTATCTTATAGTTGCGTTTGTTTAGTTTGCTTGAAGTGCAAATATGTAGTAATTTGCATGAAAATACTAATTTTTATGACGCTTAGGAGGCATAGACATGTATTTGTCTAAAATACGTAAATTTCCTTGTCAGACCTCTGGCTTTAATCGTTCACTGTAGCCACAATTTCTATTTGATTATCTAAATTTTGGTTTCATTTTATAGCTGTCAGTCTGTTGTTTACGCCAAATACAAATTTGTAGTACTTTTCGTAAGAATACTAATTTTGATAAAGTTCCTTATATTTTGGGGGCAGGTTATGGAAACTTTTCCCCTTTACGGCATTCCTGTGGCTTGGTTTTTCAACCGATGTGCTATATTTTGGTGTTAGTGAATAGATCAGCGTCTGAATTTTCCAAAAAGTATAAATTTGTGGTATTTCGCAAAAGTTTAAGGCCGGGTTTAGTGGTTGAAAGCCAAAAAAATCCCAATTTTGCACGTGTAAACTCCCCAAAACTTTAAATGGGTTTTTCTCCCCTTAAACGTGCGAATTTCGCGTTTTTACGTTTTTATTGAGAAGCTTAACTCAAACTAGTGTTTTGATGGTCGGAACATGTTTTAGGCAAAATTTCGAAAAATGGCTGTTTCTAGAACACGAGCAGTTTTTGTGCAGATTTTCAGCTTTGATTGCTTACTGTGCCCGTAATTTAAATCCAATTGTTGAAATTTTGGTCTTATCTTATAGTTGCGTTTGTTTAGTTTGCTTGAAGTGCAAATATGTAGTAATTTGCATGAAAATACTAATTTTTATGACGCTTAGGAGGCATAGACATGTATTTGTCTAAAATACGTAAATTTCCTTGTCAGACCTCTGGCTTTAATCGTTCACTGTAGCCACAATTTCTATTTGATTATCTAAATTTTGGTTTCATTTTATAGCTGTCAGTCTGTTGTTTACGCCAAATACAAATTTGTAGTACTTTTCGTAAGAATACTAATTTTGATAAAGTTCCTTATATTTTGGGGGCAGGTTATGGAAACTTTTTTCCTTTACGGCATTCCTGTGGCTTGGTTTTTCAACCGATGTGCTATATTTTGGTGTTAGTGAATAGATCAGCGTCTGAATTTTCCAAAAAGTATAAATTTGTGGTATTTCGCAAAAGTTTAAGGCCGGTTTTAGTGGTTGAAAGCCAAAAAAATCCCAATTTTGCACGTGTAAACTCCCCAAAACTTTAAATGGGTTTTTCTCCCCTTAAACGTGCGAATTTCGCGTTTTTACGTTTTTATTGAAAAGCTTAACTCAAACTAGTGTTTTGATGGTCGGAACATGTTTTAGGCAAAATTTCGAAAAATGGCTGTTTCTAGAACACGCGCAGTTTTTGTGCAGATTTTCAGCTTTGATTGCTTACTGTGCCCGTAATTTAAATCCAATTGTTGAAATTTTGGTCTTATCTTATAGTTGCGTTTGTTTAGTTTGCTTGAAGTGCAAATATGTAGTAATTTGCATGAAAATACTAATTTTTATGACGCTTAGGAGGCATAGACATGTATTTGTCTAAAATACGTAAATTTCCTTGTCAGACCTCTGGCTTTAATCGTTCACTGTAGCCACAATTTCAATTTGATTATCTAAATTTTGGTTTCATTTTATAGCTGTCAGTCTGTTGTTTACGCCAAATACAAATTTGTAGTACTTTTCGTAAGAATACTAATTTTGATAAAGTTCCTTATATTTTGGGGGCAGGTTATGGAAACTTTTCCCCTTTACGGCATTCCTGTGGCTTGGTTTTTCAACCGATGTGCTATATTTTGGTGTTAGTGAATAGATCAGCGTCTGAATTTTCCAAAAAGTATAAATTTGTGGTATTTCGCAAAAGTTTAAGGCCGGGTTTAGTGGTTGAAAGCCAAAAAAATCCCAATTTTGCACGTGTAAACTCCCCAAAACTTTAAATGGGTTTTTCTCCCCTTAAACGTGCGAATTTCGCGTTTTTACGTTTTTATTGAAAAGCTTAACTCAAACTAGTGTTTTGATGGTCGGAACATGTTTTAGGCAAAATTTCGAAAAATGGCTGTTTCTAGAACACGCGCAGTTTTTGTGCAGATTTTCAGCTTTGATTGCTTACTGTGCCCGTAATTTAAATCCAATTGTTGAAATTTTGGTCTTATCTTATAGTTGCGTTTGTTTAGTTTGCTTGAAGTGCAAATATGTAGTAATTTGCATGAAAATACTAATTTTTATGACGCTTAGGAGGCATAGACATGTATTTGTCTAAAATACGTAAATTTCCTTGTCAGACCTCTGGCTTTAATCGTTCACTGTAGCCACAATTTCTATTTGATTATCTAAATTTTGGTTTCATTTTATAGCTGTCAGTCTGTTGTTTACGCCAAATACAAATTTGTAGTACTTTTCGTAAGAATACTAATTTTGATAAAGTTCCTTATATTTTGGGGGCAGGTTATGGAAACTTTTCCCCTTTACGGCATTCCTGTGGCTTGGTTTTTCAACCGATGTGCTATATTTTGGTGTTAGTGAATAGATCAGCGTCTGAATTTTCCAAAAAGTATAAATTTGTGGTATTTCGCAAAAGTTTAAGGCCGGTTTTAGTGGTTGAAAGCCAAAAAAATCCCAATTTTGCACGTGTAAACTCCCCAAAACTTTAAATGGGTTTTTCTCCCCTTAAACGTGCGAATTTCGCGTTTTTACGTTTTTATTGAAAAGCTTAACTCAAACTAGTGTTTTGATGGTCGGAACATGTTTTAGGCAAAATTTCGAAAAATGGCTGTTTCTAGAACACGCGCAGTTTTTGTGCAGATTTTCAGCTTTGATTGCTTACTGTGCCCGTAATTTAAATCCAATTGTTGAAATTTTGGTCTTATCTTATAGTTGCGTTTGTTTAGTTTGCTTGAAGTGCAAATATGTAGTAATTTGCATGAAAATACTAATTTTTATGACGCTTAGGAGGCATAGACATGTATTTGTCTAAAATACGAAAATTTCCTTGTCAGACCTCTGGCTTTAATCGTTCACTGTAGCCACAATTTCTATTTGATTATCAAAATTTTGGTTTCATTTTATAGCTGTCAGTCTGTTGTTTACGCCAAATACAAATTTGTAGTACTTTTCGTAAGAATACTAATTTTGATAAAGTTCCTTATATTTTGGGGGCAGGTTATGGAAACTTTTCCCCTTTACGGCATTCCTGTGGCTTGGTTTTTCAACCGATGTGCTATATTTTGGTGTTAGTGAATAGATCAGCGTCTGAATTTTCCAAAAAGTATAAATTTGTGGTATTTCGCAAAAGTTTAAGGCCGGTTTTAGTGGTTGAAAGCCAAAAAAATCCCAATTTTGCACGTGTAAACTCCCCAAAACTTTAAATGGGTTTTTCTCCCCTTAAACGTGCGAATTTCGCGTTTTTACGTTTTTATTGAAAAGCTTAACTCAAACTAGTGTTTTGATGGTCGGAACATGTTTTAGGCAAAGTTTCGAAAAATGGCTGTTTCTAGAACACGCGCAGTTTTTGTGCAGATTTTCAGCTTTGATTGCTTACTGTGCCCGTAATTTAAATCCAATTGTTGAAATTTTGGTCTTATCTTATAGTTGCGTTTGTTTAGTTTGCTTGAAGTGCAAATATGTAGTAATTTGCATGAAAATACTAATTTTTATGACGCTTAGGAGGCATAGACATGTATTTGTCTAAAATACGTAAATTTCCTTGTCAGACCTCTGGCTTTAATCGTTCACTGTAGCCACAATTTCTATTTGATTATCAAAATTTTGGTTTCATTTTATAGCTGTCAGTCTGTTGTTCACGCCAAATACAAATTTGTAGTACTTTTCGTAAGAATACTAATTTTGATAAAGTTCCTTATATTTTGGGGGCAGGTTATGGAAACTTTTCCCCTTTACGGCATTCCTGTGGCTTGGTTTTTCAACCGATGTGCTATATTTTGGTGTTAGTGAATAGATCAGCGTCTGAATTTTCCAAAAAGTATAAATTTGTGGTATTTCGCAAAAGTTTAAGGCCGGTTTTAGTGGTTGAAAGCCAAAAAAATCCCAATTTTGCACGTGTAAACTCCCCAAAACTTTAAATGGGTTTTTCTCCCCTTAAACGTGCGAATTTCGCGTTTTTACGTTTTTATTGAAAAGCTTGACTCAAACTAGTGTTTTGATGGTCGGAAAATGTTTTAGGCAAAATTTCGAAAAATGGCTGTTTCTAGAACACGCGCAGTTTTTGTGCAGATTTTCAGCTTTGATTGCTTACTGTGCCCGTAATTTAAATCCAATTGTTGAAATTTTGGTCTTATCTTATAGTTGCGTTTGTTTAGTTTGCTTGAAGTGCAAATATGTAGTAATTTGCATGAAAATACTAATTTTTATGACGCTTAGGAGGCATAGACATGTATTTGTCTAAAATACGTAAATTTCCTTGTCAGACCTCTGGCTTTAATCGTTCACTGTAGCCACAATTTCTATTTGATTATCTAAATTTTGGTTTCATTTTATAGCTGTCAGTCTGTTGTTTACGCCAAATACAAATTTGTAGTACTTTTCGTAAGAATACTAATTTTGATAAAGTTCCTTATATTTTGGGGGCAGGTTATGGAAACTTTTCCCCTTTACGGCATTCCTGTGGCTTGGTTTTTCAACCGATGTGCTATATTTTGGTGTTAGTGAATAGATCAGCGTCTGAATTTTCCAAAAAGTATAAATTTGTGGTATTTCGCAAAAGTTTAAGGCCGGTTTTAGTGGTTGAAAGCCAAAAAAATCCCAATTTTGCACGTGTAAACTCCCCAAAACTTTAAATGGGTTTTTCTCCCCTTAAACGTGCGAATTTCGCGTTTTTACGTTTTTATTGAAAAGCTTAACTCAAACTAGTGTTTTGATGGTCGGAACATGTTTTAGGCAAAATTTCGAAAAATGGCTGTTTCTAGAACACGCGCAGTTTTTGTGCAGATTTTCAGCTTTGATTGCTTACTGTGCCCGTAATTTAAATCCAATTGTTGAAATTTTGGTCTTATCTTATAGTTGCGTTTGTTTAGTTTGCTTGAAGTGCAAATATGTAGTAATTTGCATGAAAATACTAATTTTTATGACGCTTAGGAGGCATAGACATGTATTTGTCTAAAATACGTAAATTTCCTTGTCAGACCTCTGGCTTTAATCGTTCACTGTAGCCACAATTTCAATTTGATTATCTAAATTTTGGTTTCATTTTATAGCTGTCAGTCTGTTGTTTACGCCAAATACAAATTTGTAGTACTTTTCGTAAGAATACTAATTTTGATAAAGTTCCTTATATTTTGGGGGCAGGTTATGGAAACTTTTCCCCTTTACGGCATTCCTGTGGCTTGGTTTTTCAACCGATGTGCTATATTTTGGTGTTAGTGAATAGATCAGCGTCTGAATTTTCCAAAAAGTATAAATTTGTGGTATTTCGCAAAAGTTTAAGGCCGGGTTTAGTGGTTGAAAGCCAAAAAAATCCCAATTTTGCACGTGTAAACTCCCCAAAACTTTAAATGGGTTTTTCTCCCCTTAAACGTGCGAATTTCGCGTTTTTACGTTTTTATTGAAAAGCTTAACTCAAACTAGTGTTTTGATGGTCGGAACATGTTTTAGGCAAAATTTCGAAAAATGGCTGTTTCTAGAACACGCGCAGTTTTTGTGCAGATTTTCAGCTTTGATTGCTTACTGTGCCCGTAATTTAAATCCAATTGTTGAAATTTTGGTCTTATCTTATAGTTGCGTTTGTTTAGTTTGCTTGAAGTGCAAATATGTAGTAATTTGCATGAAAATACTAATTTTTATGACGCTTAGGAGGCATAGACATGTATTTGTCTAAAATACGTAAATTTCCTTGTCAGACCTCTGGCTTTAATCGTTCACTGTAGCCACAATTTCTATTTGATTATCTAAATTTTGGTTTCATTTTATAGCTGTCAGTCTATTGTTTACGCCAAATACAAATTTGTAGTACTTTTCGTAAGAATACTAATTTTGATAAAGTTCCTTATATTTTGGGGGCAGGTTATGGAAACTTTTCCCCTTTACGGCATTCCTGTGGCTTGGTTTTTCAACCGATGTGCTATATTTTGGTGTTAGTGAATAGATCAGCGTCTGAATTTTCCAAAAAGTATAAATTTGTGGTATTTCGCAAAAGTTTAAGGCCGGTTTTAGTGGTTGAAAGCCAAAAAAATCCCAATTTTGCACGTGTGAACTCCCCAAAACTTTAAATGGGTTTTTCTCCCCTTAAACGTGCGAATTTCGCGTTTTTACGTTTTTATTGAAAAGCTTAACTCAAACTAGTGTTTTGATGGTCGGAACATGTTTTAGGCAAAATTTCGAAAAATGGCTGTTTCTAGAACACGCGCAGTTTTTGTGCAGATTTTCAGCTTTGATTGCTTACTGTGCCCGTAATTTAAATCCAATTGTTGAAATTTTGGTCTTATCTTATAGTTGCGTTTGTTTAGTTTGCTTGAAGTGCAAATATGTAGTAATTTGCATGAAAATACTAATTTTTATGACGCTTAGGAGGCATAGACATGTATTTGTCTAAAATACGAAAATTTCCTTGTCAGACCTCTGGCTTTAATCGTTCACTGTAGCCACAATTTCTATTTGATTATCTAAATTTTGGTTTCATTTTATAGCTGTCAGTCTGTTGTTTACGCCAAATACAAATTTGTAGTACTTTTCGTAAGAATACTAATTTTGATAAAGTTCCTTATATTTTGGGGGCAGGTTATGGAAACTTTTCCCCTTTACGGCATTCCTGTGGCTTGGTTTTTCAACCGATGTGCTATATTTTGGTGTTAGTGAATAGATCAGCGTCTGAATTTTCCAAAAAGTATAAATTTGTGGTATTTCGCAAAAGTTTAAAGCCGGGTTTAGTGGTTGAAAGCCAAAAAAATCCCAATTTTGCACGTGTAAACTCCCCAAAACTTTAAATGGGTTTTTCTCCCCTTAAACGTGCGAATTTCGCGTTTTTACGTTTTTATTGAAAAGCTTAACTCAAACTAGTGTTTTGATGGTCGGAACATGTTTTAGGCAAAGTTTCGAAAAATGGCTGTTTCTAGAACACGCGCAGTTTTTGTGCAGATTTTCAGCTTTGATTGCTTACTGTGCCCGTAATTTAAATCCAATTGTTGAAATTTTGGTCTTATCTTATAGTTGCGTTTGTTTAGTTTGCTTGAAGTGCAAATATGTAGTAATTTGCATGAAAATACTAATTTTTATGACGCTTAGGAGGCATAGACATGTATTTGTCTAAAATACGTAAATTTCCTTGTCAGACCTCTGGCTTTAATCGTTCACTGTAGCCACAATTTCTATTTGATTATCAAAATTTTGGTTTCATTTTATAGCTGTCAGTCTGTTGTTCACGCCAAATACAAATTTGTAGTACTTTTCGTAAGAATACTAATTTTGATAAAGTTCCTTATATTTTGGGGGCAGGTTATGGAAACTTTTCCCCTTTACGGCATTCCTGTGGCTTGGTTTTCAACCGATGTGCTATATTTTGGTGTTAGTGAATAGATCAGCGTCTGAATTTTCCAAAAAGTATAAATTTGTGGTATTTCGCAAAAGTTTAAGGCCGGTTTTAGTGGTTGAAAGCCAAAAAAATCCCAATTTTGCACGTGTAAACTCCCCAAAACTTTAAATGGGTTTTTCTCCCCTTAAACGTGCGAATTTCGCGTTTTTACGTTTTTATTGAAAAGCTTGACTCAAACTAGTGTTTTGATGGTCGGAAAATGTTTTAGGCAAAATTTCGAAAAATGGCTGTTTCTAGAACACGCGCAGTTTTTGTGCAGATTTTCAGCTTTGATTGCTTACTGTGCCCGTAATTTAAATCCAATTGTTGAAATTTTGGTCTTATCTTATAGTTGCGTTTGTTTAGTTTGCTTGAAGTGCAAATATGTAGTAATTTGCATGAAAATACTAATTTTTATGACGCTTAGGAGGCATAGACATGTATTTGTCTAAAATACGTAAATTTCCTTGTCAGACCTCTGGCTTTAATCGTTCACTGTAGCCACAATTTCTATTTGATTATCTAAATTTTGGTTTCATTTTATAGCTGTCAGTCTGTTGTTTACGCCAAATACAAATTTGTAGTACTTTTCGTAAGAATACTAATTTTGATAAAGTTCCTTATATTTTGGGGGCAGGTTATGGAAACTTTTCCCCTTTACGGCATTCCTGTGGCTTGGTTTTTCAACCGATGTGCTATATTTTGGTGTTAGTGAATAGATCAGCGTCTGAATTTTCCAAAAAGTATAAATTTGTGGTATTTCGCAAAAGTTTAAGGCCGGGTTTAGTGGTTGAAAGCCAAAAAAATCCCAATTTTGCACGTGTAAACTCCCCAAAACTTTAAATGGGTTTTTCTCCCCTTAAACGTGCGAATTTCGCGTTTTTACGTTTTTATTGAAAAGCTTAACTCAAACTAGTGTTTTGATGGTCGGAACATGTTTTAGGCAAAATTTCGAAAAATGGCTGTTTCTAGAACACGCGCAGTTTTTGTGCAGATTTTCAGCTTTGATTGCTTACTGTGCCCGTAATTTAAATCCAATTGTTGAAATTTTGGTCTTATCTTATAGTTGCGTTTGTTTAGTTTGCTTGAAGTGCAAATATGTAGTAATTTGCATGAAAATACTAATTTTTATGACGCTTAGGAGGCATAGACATGTATTTGTCTAAAATACTGTCGCGTGTTATTGGTTCGCAGCCTATAACTTTAACGTTCCGGGAAAGTGAAAACGCAATGTCTTTTAATTTAAGTTAAAAGAGTTTATTTAATTCAAGAAAATGCACAATAATCAGTTTAACACTTTCACTAACTTTAATTTTCACTATAAAAATAAATCTAACACTTGTCCATAAATTTCTTATCGCAATTGTCTTCTAAATCACTTCACTATTACGAAACACACTTCCCACACACTTTCGCAGTTCTTATCGCGGTCGAATGAATGATTCCCCCATTCATTCAGCTCGCCTTTATATAGGGTCTCTACCTATTCACCCATTTCTCGTTTATTGGCGAATGTTCTACCGAGAGGTAGCTGGTAGATTCGAGAAAATTTAATGAATGGAGTGACGTCACTTGCAGATGTTGATCATGCTTGTTGGGTTCTCGTGTCTTCGAGTGAATTCGTGTTCTTCATTGTTGTGAAAACAATTGCGACAGTAGCTCGCAAAATTATTTGTACATGTAACACTGCCCCCACCTCAGTTCTTTTCGCCCCGAAAAGATGTGTCGCCAGTTGTAGTCAATTCTCCCTGGGTGTAATATGGGGCAAGACGGTCCAGATGCACGATTTTCATTTTAGCTCTCGGCTTACGATGTTCCTGTATTCGGTATACGACGTCGTTGATTCGCTTTGTAACTCGGTATGGTCCCTCCCAATTATGTTGCAACTTTGGAGACCTACCCTTTCGCCGTTGCGGGTTATAAAGCCACACCAAGTCATCTTGCTGGAAGCCAGTAGAATTAGCCTTTAGATCATACCTGGTCTTCATGCGGTCAGTAGCCGATTCGAGGTGTTTTCGCACTGTCCGATGTATCTGGTTCAACCGTTGTCTTAGATCACTTGCGTACTCCGAGACCGTTTGGGGTTTCTCAGGGGGTGTTCCGAACTTTATATCGGCTGGCAAACGAATAGTCTTTCCAAAAATGACTTTGGCTGGGGCTTGGCCCGTCCACGCATGTTCAGCGGCTCTATATGCCATTAAAAATAGTGGGATATGTCGGTCCCAGTCCCTTTGGTTCTCGTCAACCATCTTGGCAAGGTGTTTATTGAGCGTGCCGTTGAAACGTTCGACCATTCCATCGGATTGGGGATGCAGCGGTGTTGTCCTCGTTTTCCGTATTCCCAGCTGCTCGCACATTTCGCTAAAAACTAGTGACTCAAAGTTTCGGCCTTGATCCGAATGTAGTTCACAAGGCACGCCGTACCTGCTGACCCAATTTAACACTAGCTGTTCGGCTACAGTAGTTGCTTCCTGGTTGGGAATGGGGTAGACCTCGGGCCACTTGCTGAAATAATCAGCTACAACCAGCGTGTATCGATTTCCCCATTCAGATTCAGGAAAGGGTCCAGCGATGTCAACAGCAATCCTTTCGAATGGCACGCCTACGTTATAGGTTTGCATTTGTCCTCTCAGTCGTCGTTTTGGGCCTTTGACGGAAGCGCAAATGGTGCATCTGCGACACCAGTCCTCTACGTCTTCTCGAGCGTGGAGCCAGTAGAATCTTTCCCGCAATTTCGCTAAGGTTTTGTTAACACCAAGATGGCCTCCCGAGGATCCTTCATGCATTTCCTGTACCACATCGTGGATTCGGCTTTTGGGTAGTATAGTTTGCATCCTATAGGAGCTGCCATCCGCCGTTTCCCATTTCCGCTTGAGTACACCACCCTCCACCTGAAGGGAGTTCCATTGTGCCCAATAGCTTTTCAGGGTTGCGCCATGCGTTGAAACGTCCTTCCACTCAGGTCGCCCAGTCGTCTCCTTCCATACGAGCAATGGTCCGATGTCTTCATCGGCTAGCTGGGCATTTCGAATCTCCTCCGATGACCAACCTTCATCGAATTCGGCCGTTATCAGTCGCAGATCAACGGGCGGTTCCTTTTCCTCAATCCGTCGGCAATGCTTGCAGTTAGCTGGACATGGGCGACGAGATAGGGCGTCAGCATTTCCATGAACTCCGCCCTTTCGATGAACAATTTCATAGTCGTATGACTGCAATCTTTCGATCCATCTCGCAACTTGTCCCTCGGGGTTTTGAAGTTAAGTAGCCATCTCAATGATGCATGGTCCGTTCGAAGAACAAATTTCTGGGCCATATAGGTACTTGTGGAACTGCTTGGTGGCCTCTATTATAGCCAATAGCTCCTTCCTGGTCACACAGTAGTTCCTCTCACTTTTTGAAAGAACTCGACTGTAATACGAGAGGACTCTTTCTTCGCCATTGATCTGCTGGGAGAGTACAGCTCCAATACCGCCGTTGCTTGCATCGGTGTCAACCACAAACATTTTTCCGGGTTTCGGATACGCCAGTACGGGTGATTCACATAGCTTTTCCTTCAGGGTCTCAAAGGCTGTCTGGCATTGTTCATTCCAGACATACGGACGATTTTTCTCGGTTAGCTGATGAAGACACTTAGCTATTTTGGCAAAGTCTTTGACGAATCTTCGATAGTAGGTTGCCAGGCCCAGGAAACTTCGTAGTTGGCGCTTGTTGTTTGGTGTTGGCCAGCTTTTCACGGCTTCAATTTTATCAGGGTCTGTTTTGACCCCTTCAGCTGATACGACATGTCCCAGGTATTTTACTTCAGCTGCGAAAAGGGTACACTTGTCGGGACTAAGTTTCAAATTTGCCAGTCGCAGTCGGGAGAAGACCTCTTCTAAGTTGCGCACATGCTCTTCGAACGTTCTCCCGATGACGATGATGTCATCTAGGTACACCAAGCAGGTTTTCCAGGTGAGACCACGTAGCACGTATTCCATCAAGCGTTCGAAAGTGGCTGGAGCATTGCAAAGCCCAAACGGCATCACCACAAATTGCCACAATCCGGTCCCAACTGAAAATGCGGTCTTCTCTCGGTCCTTCTTGTCAATTTCTACCTACCAGTAGCCACTCTTGAGATCGAGTGTAGAAAACCATTTTGCGTCGGCTAAAGTGTCCATGATGTCATCGATGCGTGGGAGCGGGTAACTATCTTTCTTAGTGACGTCGTTAAGCTGCCTATAGTCGACACAAAAGCGAGTGCTACCATCCTTTTTCTTTACTAGAACTACAGGCGCGGCCCATGGACTTACAGAAGGTTCAATAATGCCTTGTTTTTCCATGTCCGAGATCAGCGCGCTCACTTCTCCTTGTTTGGCTATAGGGAGACGTCTTGGTGCTTGTCGAATCGGCTTGGCTCCCTGTGTGTCTATGACGTGAGTTACCAAACTCGTTCGGCCTTGGTCATCCGGGCTTGTTGAGAAGATGTCACTGTACTTGGTGACCAGATCAGAGGCTCGTTTGAATAGCTGTACCGGCAATTTGACTTGCTTCAATATTGCAGACGTGGATTCCCGGGCTTTGTCTGTGTCTTGCCTCCTTTTCCAATGATGGTTGTGAGTAGCTTCCAAAGAGGTGATGGTGGAAACAGGCTGGCAGCTGCCGATGACTTCTCCCGCTTTGATGCTCGTGGTTGAGTCTGCGGTGTTAAGGACTCTAACCGGCACATATCCGTTTCTTAAAGATTTTACAAGGCTTCGTCCTACAATCAAACTGCGCAATGCGGATGTCTTCGTTGGCTCTATCAGATAAGATCGGTGGTCTCCAGAATCACCATCAAGCTTGGCCCATACAATGCTTTCGGAAGAATTCTGTACATCAGTGTCAGTACATACCACTACATTCATCTTGGGGATTTGGACGCTGGGATCCTCCATCAGTACTTCGACATTCTGCCATTTCAAGACACGTTTTCCCAAGTCCAACGTGATTCCATGTGGTCGCAGAAAATCCATTCCGAGAATGCAGTCATCCATAATGTTCGCGACCAGAAAATTATGTCGGAACACAAGGTCTCCCAACTGTATCTGGAGGTTGACCTCTCCATGAACAGGTGCAGTTTCTCCCGTAGCTGTCCGTAGTGAGAAAACTCTGCCCTTATGAAGTTGTTGCTGTCTAACTAGGTCTGGTCGGATAATCGATCGGGTTGCACCAGTGTTGATTGTTATGGTGCAGTGTTCTCCGTCAATTTGACCCGGAAGGCATAAGTCTGCTTCTCCACGATGTAGTCTTGACACGATGATGGTGGTGCTGGGGACGTCGATCCTCCTAGCCAACCTCTGCCCCACGAAGTTGGCTCTTACATGTTTCCCGACCCCTCTGTTTGAAGGGCTTCCATTCTGGGCTCCTGACTCGGTCTGGATCTCCTCCTAGCTGCACACCCTGGACAATAGCTCGGTTTTCTTCGCTTCTTGCAGTCTCTTTGCAAGTGCCCCTTCTCTCCGCAATTCCAGCATCTAGGCGCACCATTTACATGCGGGTCTCGCTCAATTTCCACGCGTTCACACCTGCACTCGTCTGTCACTACTTCACGAACCCGGGCAGTGGTACGAGTCACATTTTTCGCTGCCTCAAAGTTCAGACTGTAAGCCAATGCGTCCTTAACCGTTTGCTTTTGAGCTAAACGCACAGCTTGTTGCAATTCCGGGTCCTTTAGTGCGCTGATGAATGCCTCTGTCGCTGCATCATCTCGATGTTCTGGGTCGTAGGCTGGGTAAGCCAAAAGTGCTAGTCGCTCAATGTCTTGGGCTAACTGCTGTAGGGTCTCACCAGACTTCTGCACCCGATGCCTTAGCTGTGACCGATAAATCTGCTTTAGATGATCGTCTCCATAACGCATGTCGAGCGCATTCATTATAGCATTCGGGTTTGAGTGCAATTCATCGGGGATGGTCTGCAAAAGCTCGGCAGCTGGGCCTCTTAGAGCAAGAATCAATGCAGTTGCTCGTTCTTGCTCATTCCAGTGATTTGCCCTGGCGGCGGCTTCAAACTGGGTTTTGTAAATACTCCAGACCGTTTGTCCGTCGAATATTGGTGCTTTCACATTTCTGGACGAGCCTTGCACTGCGGTTGTAAGCGGGGCTGGTGAGGTGGTTACTACTGCCTTTGCTGCTTCCAATTCCTTTTTCATGTTTTCCATCTCATTGTTGATTCTCTCCTCGACCTGGCTGACCTTTTCCTCGACCTGGTAAACCTTTTCCTCGACCTGGTCAACCTTTTCCTCGACGTCTTTAATTTGTTTGTTGAGACTACCGAGCTCCGCTTTTATTTCGGTTGACTGTTTCTCCAGCTTCTGTGTGATGTCTGCTTTGATTTCGATTGCTTGTTGGTCTAGCTTCGTAGTTAAATTGGACGACTGTTCATTGAGCTTCGCAGTTAAATTAGATGACTGTTGTCGCAGCTCTTGCTGCATCAGCATCAGCATTTGCATCAGCGCATTTTCTGGTTCCTTTGGTTTTGATATTTCTGCTTCACCACCTTCTGCGCCTTTTTCTGCATCTGAGGGCTCACCCGAATCCAGATACGCGCCTTCCGATTCAATTGCGTCACGCAAGCGTGCAATCAGTGTGGCCTTTGTACCTTGCGTAGCCAGGTTTCGCTGTTCCAACTCTTCCTTAAGCTCCGACATGGTCAATTCATTAATTTTTAAGTTTAGGCTTTGTGGCATTTTCAATGTTTCTTTAAATTTTACTATTGTGCACTATAAAAATGTTCAAATTTTCACTTTCAAAATTTTAATCCCACTTCTGACACCACTGTCGCGTGTTATTGGTTCGCAGCCTATAACTTTAACGTTCCGGGAAAGTGAAAACGCAATGTCTTTTAATTTAAGTTAAAAGAGTTTATTTAATTCAAGAAAATGCACAATAATCAGTTTAACACTTTCACTAACTTTAATTTTCACTATAAAAATAAATCTAACACTTGTCCATAAATTTCTTATCGCAATTGTCTTCTAAATCACTTCACTATTACGAAACACACTTCCCACACACTTTCGCAGTTCTTATCGCGGTCGAATGAATGATTCCCCCATTCATTCAGCTCGCCTTTATATAGGGTCTCTACCTATTCACCCATTTCTCGTTTATTGGCGAATGTTCTACCGAGAGGTAGCTGGTAGATTCGAGAAAATTTAATGAATGGAGTGACGTCACTTGCAGATGTTGATCATGCTTGTTGGGTTCTCGTGTCTTCGAGTGAATTCGTGTTCTTCATTGTTGTGAAAACAATTGCGACAGTAGCTCGCAAAATTATTTGTACATGTAACAATACGTAAATTTCCTTGTCAGACCTCTGGGTTTAATCGTTCACTGTAGCCACAATTTCTATTTGATTATCTAAATTTTGGTTTCATTTTATAGCTGTCAGTCTGTTGTTTACGCCAAATACAAATTTGTAGTACTTTTCGTAAGAATACTAATTTTGATAAAGTTCCTTATATTTTGGGGGCAGGTTATGGAAACTTTTCCCCTTTACGGCATTCCTGTGGCTTGGTTTTTCAACCGATGTGCTATATTTTGGTGTTAGTGAATAGATCAGCGTCTGAATTTTCCAAAAAGTATAAATTTGTGGTATTTCGCAAAAGTTTAAGGCCGGTTTTAGTGGTTGAAAGCCAAAAAAATCCCAATTTTGCACGTGTAAACTCCCCAAAACTTTAAATGGGTTTTTCTCCCCTTAAACGTGCGAATTTCGCGTTTTTACGTTTCTATTGAAAAGCTTGACTCAAACTAGTGTTTTGATGGTCGGAACATGTTTTAGGCAAAATTTCGAAAAATGGCTGTTTCTAGAACACGCGCAGTTTTTGTGCAGATTTTCAGCTTTGATTGCTTACTGTGCCCGTAATTTAAATCCAATTGTTGAAATTTTGGTCTTATCTTATAGTTGCGTTTGTTTAGTTTGCTTGAAGTGCAAATATGTAGTAATTTGCATGAAAATACTAATTTTTATGACGCTTAGGAGGCATAGACATGTATTTGTCTAAAATACGTAAATTTCCTTGTCAGACCTCTGGCTTTAATCGTTCACTGTAGCCACAATTTCTATTTGATTATCTAAATTTTGGTTTCATTTTATAGCTGTCAGTCTGTTGTTTACGCCAAATACAAATTTGTAGTACTTTTCGTAAGAATACTAATTTTGATAAAGTTCCTTATATTTTGGGGGCAGGTTATGGAAACTTTTCCCTTTTACGTTATTCCTGTGGCTTGGTTTTTCAACCGATGTGCTATATTTTGGTGTTAGTGAATAGATCAGCGTCTAAATTTTCCAAAAAGTATAAATTTGTGGTATTTCGCAAAAGTTTAAGGCCGGTTTTAGTGGTTGAAAGCCAAAAAAATCCCAATTTTGCACGTGTAAACTCCCCAAAACTTTAAATGGGTTTTTCTCCCCTTAAACGTGCGAATTTCGCGTTTTTACGTTTTTATTGAAAAGCTTAACTCAAACTAGTGTTTTGATGGTCGGAACATGTTTTAGGCAAAATTTCGAAAAATGGCTGTTTCTAGAACACGCGCAGTTTTTGTGCAGATTTTCAGCTTTGATTGCTTACTGTGCCCGTAATTTAAATCCAATTGTTGAAATTTTGGTCTTATCTTATAGTTGCGTTTGTTTAGTTTGCTTGAAGTGCAAATATGTAGTAATTTGCATGAAAATACTAATTTTTATGACGCTTAGGAGGCATAGACATGTATTTGTCTAAAATACGTAAATTTCCTTGTCAGACCTCTGGCTTTAATCGTTCACTGTAGCCACAATTTCTATTTGATTATCTAAATTTTGGTTTCATTTTATAGCTGTCAGTCTGTTGTTTACGCCAAATACAAATTTGTAGTACTTTTCGTAAGAATACTAATTTTGATAAAGTTCCTTATATTTTGGGGGCAGGTTATGGAAACTTTTTCCCTTTACGGCATTCCTGTGGCTTGGTTTTTCAACCGATGTGCTATATTTTGGTGTTAGTGAATAGATCAGCGTCTGAATTTTCCAAAAAGTATAAATTTGTGGTATTTCGCAAAAGTTTAAGGCCGGGTTTAGTGGTTGAAAGCCAAAAAAATCCCAATTTTGCACGTGTAAACTCCCCAAAACTTTAAATGGGTTTTTCTCCCCTTAAACGTGCGAATTTCGCGTTTTTACGTTTTTATTGAAAAGCTTAACTCAAACTAGTGTTTTGATGGTCGGAACATGTTTAAGGCAAAATTTCGAAAAATGGCTGTTTCTAGAACACGCGCAGTTTTTGTGCAGATTTTCAGCTTTGATTGCTTACTGTGCCCGTAATTTAAATCCAATTGTTGAAATTTTGGTCTTATCTTATAGTTGCGTTTGTTTAGTTTGCTTGAAGTGCAAATATGTAGTAATTTGCATGAAAATACTAATTTTTATGACGCTTAGGAGGCATAGACATGTATTTGTCTAAAATACGTAAATTTCCTTGTCAGACCTCTGGCTTTAATCGTTCACTGTAGCCACAATTTCTATTTGATTATCAAAATTTTGGTTTCATTTTATAGCTGTCAGTCTGTTGTTTACGCCAAATACAAATTTGTAGTACTTTTCGTAAGAATACTAATTTTGATAAAGTTCCTTATATTTTGGGGTCAGGTTATGGAAACTTTTCCCCTTTACGGCATTCCTGTGGCTTGGTTTTTCAACCGATGTGCTATATTTTGGTGTTAGTGAATAGATCAGCGTCTGAATTTTCCAAAAAGTATAAATTTGTGGTATTTCGCAAAAGTTTAAGGCCGGTTTTAGTGGTTGAAAGCCAAAAAAATCCCAATTTTGCACGTGTAAACTCCCAAAACTTTAAATGGGTTTTTTCTCCCCTTAAACGTGCGAATTTCGCGTTTTTACGTTTTTATTGAAAAGCTTAACTCAAACTAGTGTTTTGATGGTCGGAACATGTTTTAGGCAAAATTTCGAAAAATGGCTGTTTCTAGAACACGCGCAGTTTTTGTGCAGATTTTCAGCTTTGATTGCTTACTGTGCCCGTAATTTAAATCCAATTGTTGAAATTTTGGTCTTATCTTATAGTTGCGTTTGTTTAGTTTGCTTGAAGTGCAAATATGTAGTAATTTGCATGAAAATACTAATTTTTATGACGCTTAGGAGGCATAGACATGTATTTGTCTAAAATACGTAAATTTCCTTGTCAGACCTCTGGCTTTAATCGTTCACTGTAGCCACAATTTCTATTTGATTATCAAAATTTTGGTTTCATTTCATAGCTGTCAGTCTGTTGTTTACGCCAAATACAAATTTGTAGTACTTTTCGTAAGAATACTAATTTTGATAAAGTTCCTTATATTTTGGGGGCAGGTTATGGAAACTTTTCCCCTTTACGGCATTCCTGTGGCTTGGTTTTTCAACCGATGTGCTATATTTTGGTGTTAGTGAATAGATCAGCGTCTGAATTTTCCAAAAAGTATAAATTTGTGGTATTTCGCAAAAGTTTAAGGCCGGGTTTAGTGGTTGAAAGCCAAAAAAATCCCAATTTTGCACGTGTAAACTCCCCAAAACTTTAAATGGGTTTTTCTCCCCTTAAACGTGCGAATTTCGCGTTTTTACGTTTTTATTGAAAAGCTTAACTCAAACTAGTGTTTTGATGGTCGGAACATGTTTTAGGCAAAATTTCGAAAAATGGCTGTTTCTAGAACACGCGCAGTTTTTGTGCAGATTTTCAGCTTTGATTGCTTACTGTGCCCGTAATTTAAATCCAATTGTTGAAATTTTGGTCTTATCTTATAGTTGCGTTTGTTTAGTTTGCTTGAAGTGCAAATATGTAGTAATTTGCATGAAAATACTAATTTTTATGACGCTTAGGAGGCATAGACATGTATTTGTCTAAAATACGTAAATTTCCTTGTCGGACCTCTGGCTTTAATCGTTCACTGTAGCCACAATTTCTATTTGATTATCTAAATTTTGGTTTCATTTTATAGCTGTCAGTCTGTTGTTTACGCCAAATACAAATTTGTAGTACTTTTCGTAAGAATACTAATTTTGATAAAGTTCCTTATATTTTGGGGGCAGGTTATGGAAACTTTTTCCATTTACGGCATTCCTGTGGCTTGGTTTTTCAACCGATGTGCTATATTTTGGTGTTAGTGAATAGATCAGCGTCTGAATTTTCCAAAAAGTATAAATTTGTGGTATTTCGCAAAAGTTTAAGGCCGGGTTTAGTGGTTGAAAGCCAAAAAAATCCCAATTTTGCACGTGTAAACTCCCCAAAACTTTAAATGGGTTTTTCTCCCCTTAAACGTGCGAATTTCGCGTTTTTACGTTCTTATTGAAAAGCTTAACTCAAACTAGTGTTTTGATGGTCGGAACATGTTTTAGGCAAAATTTCGAAAAATGGCTGTTTCTAGAACACGCGCAGTTTTTGTGCAGATTTTCAGCTTTGATTGCTTACTGTGCCCGTAATTTAAATCCAATTGTTGAAATTTTGGTCTTATCTTATAGTTGCGTTTGTTTAGTTTGCTTGAAGTGCAAATATGTAGTAATTTGCATGAAAATACTAATTTTTATGACGCTTAGGAGGCATAGACATGTATTTGTCTAAAATACGTAAATTTCCTTGTCAGACCTCTGGCTTTAATCGTTCACTGTAGCCACAATTTCTATTTGATTATCTAAATTTTGGTTTCATTTTATAGCTGTCAGTCTGTTGTTTACGCCAAATACAAATTTGTAGTACTTTTCGTAAGAATACTAGTTTTGATAAAGTTCCTTATATTTTGGGGGCAGGTTATGGAAACTTTTCCCCTTTACGGCATTCCTGTGGCTTGGTTTTTCAACCGATGTGCTATATTTTGGTGTTAGTGAATAGATCAGCGTCTGAATTTTCCAAAAAGTATAAATTTGTGGTATTTCGCAAAAGTTTGAGGCCGGTTTTAGTGGTTGAAAGCCAAAAAAATCCCAATTTTGCACGTGTAAACTCCCCAAAACTTTAAATGGGTTTTTCTCCCCTTAAACGTGCGAATTTCGCGTTTTTACGTTTTTATTGAAAAGCTTGACTCAAACTAGTGTTTTGATGGTCGGAACATGTTTTAGGCAAAATTTCGAAAAATGGCTGTTTCTAGAACACGCGCAGTTTTTGTGCAGATTTTCAGCTTTGATTGCTTACTGTGCCCGTAATTTAAATCCAATTGTTGAAATTTTGGTCTTATCTTATAGTTGCGTTTGTTTAGTTTGCTTGAAGTGCAAATATGTAGTAATTTGCATGAAAATACTAATTTTTATGACGCTTAGGAGGCATAGACATGTATTTGTCTAAAATACGTAAATTTCCTTGTCAGACCTCTGGCTTTAATCGTTCACTGTAGCCACAATTTCTATTTGATTATCTAAATTTTGGTTTCATTTTATAGCTGTCAGTCTGTTGTTTACGCCAAATACAAATTTGTAGTACTTTTCGTAAGAATACTAATTTTGATAAAGTTCCTTATATTTTGGGGGCAGGTTATGGAAACTTTTCCCCTTTACGGCATTCCTGTGGCTTGGTTTTTCAACCGATGTGCTATATTTTGGTGTTAGTGAATAGATCAGCGTCTGAATTTTCCAAAAAGTATAAATTTGTGGTATTTCGCAAAAGTTTAAGGCCGGTTTTAGTGGTTGAAAGCCAAAAAAATCCCAATTTTGCACGTGTAAACTCCCCAAAACTTTAAATGGGTTTTTCTCCCCTTAAACGTGCGAATTTCGCGTTTTTACGTTTTTATTGAAAAGCTTAACTCAAACTAGTGTTTTGATGGTCGGAACATGTTTTAGGCAAAATTTCGAAAAATGGCTGTTTCTAGAACACGCGCAGTTTTTGTGCAGATTTTCAGCTTTGATTGCTTACTGTGCCCGTAATTTAAATCCAATTGTTGAAATTTTGGTCTTATCTTATAGTTGCGTTTGTTTAGTTTGCTTGAAGTGCAAATATGTAGTAATTTGCATGAAAATACTAATTTTTATGACGCTTAGGAGGCATAGACATGTATTTGTCTAAAATACGTAAATTTCCTTGTCAGACCTCTGGCTTTAATCGTTCACTGTAGCCACAATTTCTATTTGATTATCTAAATTTTGGTTTCATTTTATAGCTGTCAGTCTGTTGTTTACGCCAAATACAAATTTGTAGTACTTTTCGTAAGAATACTAATTTTGATAAAGTTCCTTATATTTTGGGGGCAGGTTATGGAAACTTTTCCCCTTTACGGCATTCCTGTGGCTTGGTTTTTCAACCGATGTGCTATATTTTGGTGTTAGTGAATAGATCAGCGTCTGAATTTTCCAAAAAGTATAAATTTGTGGTATTTCGCAAAAGTTTAAGGCCGGTTTTAGTGGTTGAAAGCCAAAAAAATCCCAATTTTGCACGTGTAAACTCCCCAAAACTTTAAATGGGTTTTTCTCCCCTTAAACGTGCGAATTTCGCGTTTTTACGTTTTTATTGAAAAGCTTAACTCAAACTAGTGTTTTGATGGTCGGAACATGTTTTAGGCAAAATTTCGAAAAATGGCTGTTTCTAGAACACGCGCAGTTTTTGTGCAGATTTTCAGCTTTGATTGCTTACTGTGCCCGTAATTTAAATCCAATTGTTGAAATTTTGGTCTTATCTTATAGTTGCGTTTGTTTAGTTTGCTTGAAGTGCAAATATGTAGTAATTTGCATGAAAATACTAATTTTTATGACGCTTAGGAGGCATAGACATGTATTTGTCTAAAATACGTAAATTTCCTTGTCAGACCTCTGGCTTTAATCGTTCACTGTAGCCACAATTTCTATTTGATTATCTAAATTTTGGTTTCATTTTATAGCTGTCAGTCTGTTGTTTACGCCAAATACAAATTTGTAGTACTTTTCGTAAGAATACTAATTTTGATAAAGTTCCTTATATTTTGGGGGCAGGTTATGGAAACTTTTCCCCTTTACGGCATTCCTGTGGCTTGGTTTTTCAACCGATGTGCTATATTTTGGTGTTAGTGAATAGATCAGCGTCTGAATTTTCCAAAAAGTATAAATTTGTGGTATTTCGCAAAAGTTTAAGGCCGGTTTTAGTGGTTGAAAGCCAAAAAAATCCCAATTTTGCACGTGTAAACTCCCCA
This sequence comes from Odontomyia ornata, assembly GCA_963969285.1. Taxonomy (NCBI): domain Eukaryota; kingdom Metazoa; phylum Arthropoda; class Insecta; order Diptera; family Stratiomyidae; genus Odontomyia; species Odontomyia ornata. The sequence continues at coordinate 232,764,113 of OZ017741.1, read as the reverse complement.
AAACTTTAAATGGGTTTTCTCCCCTTAAACGTGCGAATTTCGCGTTTTTACGTTTTTATTGAAAAGCTTAACTCAAACTAGTGTTTTGATGGTCGGAACATGTTTTAGGCAAAATTTCGAAAAATGGCTGTTTCTAGAACACGCGCAGTTTTTGTGCAGATTATCAGCTTTGATTGCTTACTGTGCCCGTAATTTAAATCCAATTGTTGAAATTTTGGTCTTATCTTATAGTTGCGTTTGTTTAGTTTGCTTGAAGTGCAAATATGTAGTAATTTGCATGAAAATACTAATTTTTATGACGCTTAAGAGGCATAGACATGTATTTGTCTAAAATACGTAAATTTCCTTGTCAGACTTCTGGCTTTAATCGTTCACTGTAGCCACAATTTCTATTTGATTATCAAAATTTTGGTTTCATTTTATAGCTGTCAGTCTGTTGTTTACGCCAAATACAAATTTGTAGTACTTTTCGTAAGAATACTAATTTTGATAAAGTTCCTTATATTTTGGGGGCAGGTTATGGAAACTTTTTCCCTTTACGGCATTCCTGTGGCTTGGTTTTTCAACCGATGTGCTATATTTTGGTGTTAGTGAATAGATCAGCGTCTGAATTTTCCAAAAAGTATAAATTTGTGGTATTTCGCAAAAGTTTAAGGCCGGGTTTAGTGGTTGAAAGCCAAAAAAATCCCAATTTTGCACGTGTAAACTCCCCAAAACTTTAAATGGGTTTTTCTCCCCTTAAACGTGCGAATTTCGCGTTTTTACGTTTTTATTGAAAAGCTTAACTCAAACTAGTGTTTTGATGGTCGGAACATGTTTTAGGCAAAATTTCGAAAAATGGCTGTTTCTAGAACACGCGCAGTTTTTGTGCAGATTTTCAGCTTTGATTGCTTACTGTGCCCGTAATTTAAATCCAATTGTTGAAATTTTGGTCTTATCTTATAGTTGCGTTTGTTTAGTTTGCTTGAAGTGCAAATATGTAGTAATTTGCATGAAAATACTAATTTTTATGACGCTTAGGAGGCATAGACATGTATTTGTCTAAAATACGTAAATTTCCTTGTCAGACCTCTGGCTTTAATCGTTCACTGTAGCCACAATTTCTATTTGATTATCTAAATTTTGGTTTCATTTTATAGCTGTCAGTCTGTTGTTTACGCCAAATACAAATTTGTAGTACTTTTCGTAAGAATACTAATTTTGATAAAGTTCCTTATATTTTGGGGGCAGGTTATGGAAACTTTTCCCCTTTACGGCATTCCTGTGGCTTGGTTTTTCAACCGATGTGCTATATTTTGGTGTTAGTGAATAGATCAGCGTCTGAATTTTCCAAAAAGTATAAATTTGTGGTATTTCGCAAAAGTTTAAGGCCGGGTTTAGTGGTTGAAAGCCAAAAAAATCCCAATTTTGCACGTGTAAACTCCCCAAAACTTTAAATGGGTTTTTCTCCCCTTAAACGTGCGAATTTCGCGTTTTTACGTTTTCATTGAAAAGCTTAACTCAAACTAGTGTTTTGATGGTCGGAACATGTTCTAGGCAAAATTTCGAAAAATGGCTGTTTCTAGAACACGCGCAGTTTTTGTGCAGATTTTCAGCTTTGATTGCTTACTGTGCCCGTAATTTAAATCCAATTGTTGAAATTTTGGTCTTATCTTATAGTTGCGTTTGTTTAATTTGCTTGAAGTGCAAATATGTAGTAATTTGCATGAAAATACTAATTTTTATGACGCTTAGGAGGCATAGACATGTATTTGTCTAAAATACGTAAATTTCCTTGTCAGACCTCTGGCTTTAATCGTTCACTGTAGCCACAATTTCTATTTGATTATCTAAATTTTGGTTTCATTTTATAGCTGTCAGTCTGTTGTTTACGCCAAATACAAATTTGTAGTACTTTTCGTAAGAATACTAATTTTGATAAAGTTCCTTATATTTTGGGGGCAGGTTATGGAAACTTTTTCCCTTTACGGCATTCCTGTGGCTTGGTTTTTCAACCGATGTGCTACGTTTTGGTGCTAGTGAATAGATCAGCGTCTGAATTTTCCAAAAAGTATAAATTTGTGGTATTTCGCAAAAGTTTAAGGCCGGGTTTAGTGGTTGAAAGCCAAAAAAATCCCAATTTTGCACGTGTAAACTCCCCTTAAACGTGCGAATTTCGCGTTTTTACGTTTTTATTGAAAAACTTAACTCAAACTAGTGTTTTGATGGTCGGAACATGTTTTAGGCAAAATTTCGAAAAATGGCTGTTTCTAGAACACGCGCAGTTTTTGTGCAGATTTTCAGCTTTGATTGCTTACTGTGCCCGTAATTTAAATCCAATTGTTGAAATTTTGGTCTTATCTTATAGTTGCGTTTGTTTAGTTTGCTTGAAGTGCAAATATGTAGTAATTTGCATGAAAATACTAATTTTTATGACGCTTAGGAGGCATAGACATGTATTTGTCTAAAATACGTAAATTTCCTTGTCAGACCTCTGGCTTTAATCGTTCACTGTAGCCACAATTTCTATTTGATTATCTAAATTTTGGTTTCATTTTATAGCTGTCAGTCTGTTGTTTACGCCAAATACAAATTTGTAGTACTTTTCGTAAGAATACTAATTTTGATAAAGTTCCTTATATTTTGGGGGCAGGTTATGGAAACTTTTTCCCTTTACGGCATTCCTGTGGCTTGGTTTTTCAACCGATGTGCTATATTTTGGTGCTAGTGAATAGATCAGCGTCTGAATTTTCCAAAAAGTATAAATTTGTGGTATTTCGCACAAGTTTAAGGCCGGGTTTAGTGGTTGAAAGCCAAAAAAATCCCAATTTTGCACGTGTAAACTCCCCAAAACTTTAAATGGGTTTTTCTCCCCTTAAACGTGCGAATTTCGCGTTTTTACGTTTTTATTGAAAAGCTTAACTCAAACTAGTGTTTTGATGGTCGGAACATGTTTTAGGCAAAATATCGAAAAATGGCTGTTTCTAGAACACGCGCAGTTTTTGTGCAGATTTTCAGCTTTGATTGCTTACTGTGCCCGTAATTTAAATCCAATTGTTGAAATTTTGGTCTTATCTTATAGTTGCGTTTGTTTAGTTTGCTTGAAGTGCAAATATGTAGTAATTTGCATGAAAATACTAATTTTTATGACGCTTAGGAGGCATAGACATGTATTTGTCTAAAATACGTAAATTTCCTTGTCAGACCTCTGGCTTTAATCGTTCACTGTAGCCACAATTTCTATTTGATTATCTAAATTTTGGTTTCATTTTATAGCTGTCAGTCTGTTGTTTACGCCAAATACAAATTTGTAGTACTTTTCGTAAGAATACTAATTTTGATAAAGTTCCTTATATTTTGGGGGCAGGTTATGGAAACTTTTTCCCTTTACGGCATTCCTGTGGCTTGGTTTTTCAACCGATGTGCTATATTTTGGTGTTAGTGAATAGATCAGCGTCTGAATTTTCCAAAAAGTATAAATTTGTGGTATTTCGCAAAAGTTTAAGGCCGGGTTTAGTGGTTGAAAGCCAAAAAAATCCCAATTTTGCACGTGTAAACTCCCCAAAACTTTAAATGGGTTTTTCACCCCTTAAACGTGCGAATTTCGCGTTTTTACGTTTTTATTGAAAAGCTTAACTCAAACTAGTGTTTTGATGGTCGGAACATGTTTTAGGCAAAATTTCGAAAAATGGCTGTTTCTAGAACACGCGCAGTTTTTGTGCAGATTTTCAGCTTTGATTGCTTACTGTGCCCGTAATTTAAATCCAATTGTTGGAATTTTGGTCTTATCTTATAGTTGAAATTTTGGTCTTATCTTATAGTTGCGTTTGTTTAGTTTGCTTGAAGTGCAAATATGTAGTAATTTGCATGAAAATACTAATTTTTTGACGCTTAGGAGGCATAGACATGTATTTGTCTAAAATACGTAAATTTCCTTGTCAGACCTCTGGCTTTAATCGTTCACTGTAGCCACAATTTCTATTTGATTATCTAAATTTTGGTTTCATTTTATAGCTGTCAGTCTGTTGTTTACGCCAAATACAAATTTGTAGTACTTTTCGTAAGAATACTAATTTTGATAAAGTTCCTTATATTTTGGGGGCAGGTTATGGAAACTTTTCCCCTTTACGGCATTCCTGTGGCTTGGTTTTTCAACCGATGTGCTATATTTTGGTGTTAGTGAATAGATCAGCGTCTGAATTTTCCAAAAAGTATAAATTTGTGGTATTTCGCAAAAGTTTAAGGCCGGGTTTAGTGGTTGAAAGCCAAAAAAATCCCAATTTTGCACGTGTAAACTCCCCAAAACTTTAAATGGGTTTTTCTCCCCTTAAACGTGCGAATTTCGCGTTTTTACGTTTTTATTGAAAAGCTTAACTCAAACTAGTGTTTTGATGGTCGGAACATGTTTTAGGCAAAATATCGAAAAATGGCTGTTTCTAGAACACGCGCAGTTTTTGTGCAGATTTTCAGCTTTGATTGCTTACTGTGCCCGTAATTTAAATCCAATTGTTGAAATTTTGGTCTTATCTTATAGTTGCGTTTGTTTAGTTTGCTTGAAGTGCAAATATGTAGTAATTTGCATGAAAATACTAATTTTTATGACGCTTAGGAGGCATAGACATGTATTTGTCTAAAATACGTAAATTTCCTTGTCAGACCTCTGGCTTTAATCGTTCACTGTAGCCACAATTTCTATTTGATTATCTAAATTTTGGTTTCATTTTATAGCTGTCAGTCTGTTGTTTACGCCAAATACAAATTTGTAGTACTTTTCGTAAGAATACTAATTTTGATAAAGTTCCCTATATTTTGGGGGCAGGTTATGGAAACTTTTCCCCTTTACGGCATTCCTGTGGCTTGGTTTTTCAACCGATGTGCTATATTTTGGTGTTAGTGAATAGATCAGCGTCTGAATTTTCCAAAAAGTATAAATTTGTGGTATTTCGCAAAAGTTTAAGGCCGGTTTTAGTGGTTGAAAGCCAAAAAAATCCCAATTTTGCACGTGTAAACTCCCCAAAACTTTAAATGGGTTTTTCTCCCCTTAAACGTGCGAATTTCGCGTTTTTACGTTTTTATTGAAAAGCTTGACTCAAACTAGTGTTTTGATGGTCGGAACATGTTTTAGGCAAAATTTCGAAAAATGGCTGTTTCTAGAACACGCGCAGTTTTTGTGCAGATTTTCAGCTTTGATTGCTTACTGTGCCCGTAATTTAAATCCAATTGTTGAAATTTTGGTCTTATCTTATAGTTGCGTTTGTTTAGTTTGCTTGAAGTGCAAATATGTAGTAATTTGCATGAAAATACTAATTTTTATGACGCTTAGGAGGCATAGACATGTATTTGTCTAAAATACGTAAATTTCCTTGTCAGACCTCTGGCTTTAATCGTTCACTGTAGCCACAATTTCTATTTGATTATCTAAATTTTGGTTTCATTTTATAGCTGTCAGTCTGTTGTTTACGCCAAATACAAATTTGTAGTACTTTTCGTAAGAATACTAATTTTGATAAAGTTCCTTATATTTTGGGGGCAGGTTATGGAAACTTTTCCCCTTTACGGCATTCCTGTGGCTTGGTTTTTCAACCGATGTGCTATATTTTGGTGTTAGTGAATAGATCAGCGTCTGAATTTTCCAAAAAGTATAAATTTGTGGTATTTCGCAAAAGTTTAAGGCCGGGTTTAGTGGTTGAAAGCCAAAAAAATCCCAATTTTGCACGTGTAAACTCCCCAAAACTTTAAATGGGTTTTTCTCCCCTTAAACGTGCGAATTTCGCGTTTTTACGTTTTTATTGAAAAGCTTAACTCAAACTAGTGTTTTGATGGTCGGAACATGTTTTAGGCAAAATTTCGAAAAATGGCTGTTTCTAGAACACGCGCAGTTTTTGTGCAGATTTTCAGCTTTGATTGCTTACTGTGCCCGTAATTTAAATCCAATTGTTGAAATTTTGGTCTTATCTTATAGTTGCGTTTGTTTAGTTTGCTTGAAGTGCAAATATGTAGTAATTTGCATGAAAATACTAATTTTTATGACGCTTAGGAGGCATAGACATGTATTTGTCTAAAATACGTAAATTTCCTTGTCAGACCTCTGGCTTTAATCGTTCACTGTAGCCACAATTTCTATTTGATTATCTAAATTTTGGTTTCATTTTATAGCTGTCAGTCTGTTGTTTACGCCAAATACAAATTTGTAGTACTTTTCGTAAGAATACTAATTTTGATAAAGTTCCTTATATTTTGGGGGCAGGTTATGGAAACTTTTCCCCTTTACGGCATTCCTGTGGCTTGGTTTTTCAACCGATGTGCTATATTTTGGTGTTAGTGAATAGATCAGCGTCTGAATTTTCCAAAAAGTATAAATTTGTGGTATTTCGCAAAAGTTTAAGGCCGGGTTTAGTGGTTGAAAGCCAAAAAAATCCCAATTTTGCACGTGTAAACTCCCCAAAACTTTAAATGGGTTTTTCTCCCCTTAAACGTGCAAATTTCGCGTTTTTACGTTTTTATTGAAAAGCTTAACTCAAACTAGTGTTTTGATGGTCGGAACATGTTTTAGGCAAAATTTCGAAAAATGGCTGTTTCTAGAACACGCGCAGTTTTTGTGCAGATTTTCAGCTTTGATTGCTTACTGTGCCCGTAATTTAAATCCAATTGTTGAAATTTTGGTCTTATCTTATAGTTGCGTTTGTTTAGTTTGCTTGAAGTGCAAATATGTAGTAATTTGCATGAAAATACTAATTTTTTGACGCTTAGGAGGCATAGACATGTATTTGTCTAAAATACGTAAATTTCCTTGTCAGACCTCTGGCTTTAATCGTTCACTGTAGCCACAATTTCTATTTGATTATCTAAATTTTGGTTTCATTTTATAGCTGTCAGTCTGTTGTTTACGCCAAATACAAATTTGTAGTACTTTTCGTAAGAATACTAATTTTGATAAAGTTCCTTATATTTTGGGGGCAGGTTATGGAAACTTTTTCCCTTTACGGCATTCCTGTGGCTTGGTTTTTCAACCGATGTGCTATATTTTGGTGTTAGTGAATAGATCAGCATCTGAATTTTCCAAAAAGTATAAATTTGTGGTATTTCGCAAAAGTTTAAGGCCGGGTTTAGTGGTTGAAAGCCAAAAAAATCCCAATTTTGCACGTGTAAACTCCCCAAAACTTTAAATGGGTTTTTCTCCCCTTAAACGTGCGAATTTCGCGTTTTTACGTTTTTATTGAAAAGCTTAACTCAAACTAGTGTTTTGATGGTCGGAACATGTTTTAGGCAAAATTTCGAAAAATGGCTGTTTCTAGAACACGCGCAGTTTTTGTGCAGATTTTCAGCTTTGATTGCTTACTGTGCCCGTAATTTAAATCCAATTGTTGAAATTTTGGTCTTATCTTATAGTTGCGTTTGTTTAATTTGCTTGAAGTGCAAATATGTAGTAATTTGCATGAAAATACTAATTTTTATGACGCTTAGGAGGCATAGACATGTATTTGTCTAAAATACGTAAATTTCCTTGTCAGATCTCTGGCTTTAATCGTTCACTGTAGCCACAATTTCTATTTGATTATCTAAATTTTGGTTTCATTTTATAGCTGTCAGTCTGTTGTTTACGGCAAATACAAATTTGTAGTACTTTTCGTAAGAATACTAATTTTGATAAAGTTCCTTATATTTTGGGGGCAGGTTATGGAAACTTTTCCCCTTTACGGCATTCCTGTGGCTTGGTTTTTCAACCGATGTGCTATATTTTGGTGTTAGTGAATAGATCAGCGTCTGAATTTTCCAAAAAGTATAAATTTGTGGTATTTCGCAAAAGTTTAAGGCCGGGTTTAGTGGTTGAAAGCCAAAAAAATCCCAATTTTGCACGTGTAAACTCCCCAAAACTTTAAATGGGTTTTTCTCCCCTTAAACGTGCGAATTTCGCGTTTTTACGTTTTTATTGAAAAGCTTAACTCAAACTAGTGTTTTGATGGTCGGAACATGTTTTAGGCAAAATTTCGAAAAATGGCTGTTTCTAGAACACGCGCAGTTTTTGTGCAGATTTTCAGCTTTGATTGCTTACTGTGCCCGTAATTTAAATCCAATTGTTGAAATTTTGGTCTTATCTTATAGTTGCGTTTGTTTAGTTTGCTTGAAGTGCAAATATGTAGTAATTTGCATGAAAATACTAATTTTTATGACGCTTAGGAGGCATAGACATGTATTTGTCTAAAATACGTAAATTTCCTTGTCAGACCTCTGGCTTTAATCGTTCACTGTAGCCACAATTTCTATTTGATTATCTAAATTTTGGTTTCATTTTATAGCTGTCAGTCTGTTGTTTACGCCAAATACAAATTTGTAGTACTTTTCGTAAGAATACTAATTTTGATAAAGTTCCTTATATTTTGGGGGCAGGTTATGGAAACTTTTCCCCTTTACGGCATTCCTGTGGCTTGGTTTTTCAACCGATGTGCTATATTTTGGTGTTAGTGAATAGATCAGCGTCTGAATTTTCCAAAAAGTATAAATTTGTGGTATTTCGCAAAAGTTTAAGGCCGGGTTTAGTGGTTGAAAGCCAAAAAAATCCCAATTTTGCACGTGTAAACTCCCCAAAACTTTAAATGGGTTTTTCTCCCCTTAAACGTGCGAATTTCGCGTTTTTACGTTTTTATTGAAAAGCTTAACTCAAACTAGTGTTTTGATGGTCGGAACATGTTTTAGGCAAAATTTCGAAAAATGGCTGTTTCTAGAACACGCGCAGTTTTTGTGCAGATTTTCAGCTTTGATTGCTTACTGTGCCCGTAATTTAAATCCAATTGTTGAAATTTTGGTCTTATCTTATAGTTGCGTTTGTTTAGTTTGCTTGAAGTGCAAATATGTAGTAATTTGCATGAAAATACTAATTTTTATTACGCTTAGGAGGCATAGACATGTATTTGTCTAAAATACGTAAATTTCCTTGTCAGACCTCTGGCTTTAATCGTTCACTGTAGCCACAATTTCTATTTGATTATCTAAATTTTGGTTTCATTTTATAGCTGTCAGTCTGTTGTTTACGCCAAATACAAATTTGTAGTACTTTTCGTAAGAATACTAATTTTGATAAAGTTCCTTATATTTTGGGGGCAGGTTATGGAAACTTTTCCCCTTTACGGCATTCCTGTGGCTTGGTTTTTCAACCGATGTGCTATATTTTGGTGTTAGTGAATAGATCAGCGTCTGAATTTTCCAAAAAGTATAAATTTGTGGTATTTCGCAAAAGTTTAAGGCCGGGTTTAGTGGTTGAAAGCCAAAAAAATCCCAATTTTGCACGTGTAAACTCCCCGAAACTTTAAATGGGTTTTTCTCCCCTTAAACGTGCGAATTTCGCGTTTTTACGTTTATATTGAAAAGCTTGACTCAAACTAGTGTTTTGATGGTCGGAACATGTTTTAGGCAAAATTTCGAAAAATGGCTGTTTCTAGAACACGCGCAGTTTTTGTGCAGATTTTCAGCTTTGATTGCTTACTGTGCCCGTAATTTAAATCCAATTGTTGAAATTTTGGTCTTATCTTATAGTTGCGTTTGTTTAGTTTGCTTGAAGTGCAAATATGTAGTAATTTGCATGAAAATACTAATTTTTATGACGCTTAGGAGGCATAGACATGTATTTGTCTAAAATACGTAAATTTCCTTGTCAGACCTCTGGCTTTAATCGTTCACTGTAGCCACAATTTCTATTTGATTATCTAAATTTTGGTTTCATTTTATAGCTGTCAGTCTGTTGTTTACGCCAAATACAAATTTGTAGTACTTTTCGTAAGAATACTAATTTTGATAAAGTTCCTTATATTTTGGGGGCAGGTTATGGAAACTTTTCCCCTTTACGGCATTCCTGTGGCTTGGTTTTTCAACCGATGTGCTATATTTTGGTGTTAGTGAATAGATCAGCGTCTGAATTTTCCAAAAAGTATAAATTTGTGGTATTTCGCAAAAGTTTAAGGCCGGGTTTAGTGGTTGAAAGCCAAAAAAATCCCAATTTTGCACGTGTAAACTCCCCAAAACTTTAAATGGGTTTTTCTCCCCTTAAACGTGCGAATTTCGCGTTTTTACGTTTTTATTGAAAAGCTTAACTCAAACTAGTGTTTTGATGGTCGGAACATGTTTTAGGCAAAATTTCGAAAAATGGCTGTTTCTAGAACACGCGCAGTTTTTGTGCAGATTTTCAGCTTTGATTGCTTACTGTGCCCGTAATTTAAATCCAATTGTTGAAATTTTGGTCTTATCTTATAGTTGCGTTTGTTTAATTTGCTTGAAGTGCAAATATGTAGTAATTTGCATGAAAATACTAATTTTTATGACGCTTAGGAGGCATAGACATGTATTTGTCTAAAATACGTAAATTTCCTTGTCAGACCTCTGGCTTTAATCGTTCACTGTAGCCACAATTTCTATTTGATTATCTAAATTTTGGTTTCATTTTATAGCTGTCAGTCTGTTGTTTACGCCAAATACAAATTTGTAGTACTTTTCGTAAGAATACTAATTTTGATAAAGTTCCTTATATTTTGGGGGCAGGTTATGGAAACTTTTCCCCTTTACGGCATTCCTGTGGCTTGGTTTTTCAACCGATGTGCTATATTTTGGTGTTAGTGAATAGATCAGCGTCTGAATTTTCCAAAAAGTATAAATTTGTGGTATTTCGCAAAAGTTTAAGGCCGGGTTTAGTGGTTGAAAGCCAAAAAAATCCCAATTTTGCACGTGTAAACTCCCCAAAACTTTAAATGGGTTTTTCTCCCCTTAAACGTGCGAATTTCGCGTTTTTACGTTTTTATTGAAAAGCTTAACTCAAACTAGTGTTTTGATGGTCGGAACATGTTTTAGGCAAAATTTCGAAAAATGGCTGTTTCTAGAACACGCGCAGTTTTTGTGCAGATTTTCAGCTTTGATTGCTTACTGTGCCCGTAATTTAAATCCAATTGTTGAAATTTTGGTCTTATCTTATAGTTGCGTTTGTTTAGTTTGCTTGAAGTGCAAATATGTAGTAATTTGCATGAAAATACTAATTTTTATTACGCTTAGGAGGCATAGACATGTATTTGTCTAAAATACGTAAATTTCCTTGTCAGACCTCTGGCTTTAATCGTTCACTGTAGCCACAATTTCTATTTGATTATCTAAATTTTGGTTTCATTTTATAGCTGTCAGTCTGTTGTTTACGCCAAATACAAATTTGTAGTACTTTTCGTAAGAATACTAATTTTGATAAAGTTCCTTATATTTTGGGGGCAGGTTATGGAAACTTTTCCCCTTTACGGCATTCCTGTGGCTTGGTTTTTCAACCGATGTGCTATATTTTGGTGTTAGTGAATAGATCAGCGTCTGAATTTTCCAAAAAGTATAAATTTGTGGTATTTCGCAAAAGTTTAAGGCCGGGTTTAGTGGTTGAAAGCCAAAAAAATCCCAATTTTGCACGTGTAAACTCCCCAAAACTTTAAATGGGTTTTTCTCCCCTTAAACGTGCGAATTTCGCGTTTTTACGTTTTTATTGAAAAGCTTGACTCAAACTAGTGTTTTGATGGTCGGAACATGTTTTAGGCAAAATTTCGAAAAATGGCTGTTTCTAGAACACGCGCAGTTTTTGTGCAGATTTTCAGCTTTGATTGCTTACTGTGCCCGTAATTTAAATCCAATTGTTGAAATTTTGGTCTTATCTTATAGTTGCGTTTGTTTAATTTGCTTGAAGTGCAAATATGTAGTAATTTGCATGAAAATACTAATTTTTATGACGCTTAGGAGGCATAGACATGTATTTGTCTAAAATACGTAAATTTCCTTGTCAGACCTCTGGCTTTAATCGTTCACTGTAGCCACAATTTCTATTTGATTATCTAAATTTTGGTTTCATTTTATAGCTGTCAGTCTGTTGTTTACGCCAAATACAAATTTGTAGTACTTTTCGTAAGAATACTAATTTTGATAAAGTTCCTTATATTTTGGGGGCAGGTTATGGAAACTTTTTCTCTTTACGGCATTCCTGTGGCTTGGTTTTTCAATCGATGTGCTATATTTTGGTGCTAGTGAATAGATCAGCGTCTGAATTTTCCAAAAAGTATAAATTTGTGGTATTTCGCAAAAGTTTAAGGCCGGGTTTAGTGGTTGAAAGCCAAAAAAATCCCAATTTTGCACGTGTAAACTCCCCAAAACTTTAAATGGGTTTTTCTCCCCTTAAACGTGCGAATTTCGCGTTTTTACGTTTTTATTGAAAAACTTAACTCAAACTAGTGTTTTGATGGTCGGAACATGTTTTAGGCAAAATTTCGAAAAATGGCTGTTTCTAGAACACGCGCAGTTTTTGTGCAGATTTTCAGCTTTGATTGCTTACTGTGCCCGTAATTTAAATCCAATTGTTGAAATTTTGGTCTTATCTTATAGTTGCGTTTGTTTAGTTTGCTTGAAGTGCAAATATGTAGTAATTTGCATGAAAATACTAATTTTTATTACGCTTAGGAGGCATAGACATGTATTTGTCTAAAATACGTAAATTTCCTTGTCAGACCTCTGGCTTTAATCGTTCACTGTAGCCACAATTTCTATTTGATTATCTAAATTTTGGTTTCATTTTATAGCTGTCAGTCTGTTGTTTACGCCAAATACAAATTTGTAGTACTTTTCGTAAGAATACTAATTTTGATAAAGTTCCTTATATTTTGGGGGCAGGTTATGGAAACTTTTCCCCTTTACGGCATTCCTGTGGCTTGGTTTTTCAACCGATGTGCTATATTTTGGTGTTAGTGAATAGATCAGCGTCTGAATTTTCCAAAAAGTATAAATTTGTGGTATTTCGCAAAAGTTTAAGGCCGGGTTTAGTGGTTGAAAGCCAAAAAAATCCCAATTTTGCACGTGTAAACTCCCCAAAACTTTAAATGGGTTTTTCTCCCCTTAAACGTGCGAATTTCGCGTTTTTACGTTTTTATTGAAAAGCTTAACTCAAACTAGTGTTTTGATGGTCGGAACATGTTTTAGGCAAAATTTCGAAAAATGGCTGTTTCTAGAACACGCGCAGTTTTTGTGCAGATTTTCAGCTTTGATTGCTTACTGTGCCCGTAATTTAAATCCAATTGTTGAAATTTTGGTCTTATCTTATAGTTGCGTTTGTTTAATTTGCTTGAAGTGCAAATATGTAGTAATTTGCATGAAAATACTAATTTTTATGACGCTTAGGAGGCATAGACATGTATTTGTCTAAAATACGTAAATTTCCTTGTCAGACCTCTGGCTTTAATCGTTCACTGTAGCCACAATTTCTATTTGATTATCTAAATTTTGGTTTCATTTTATAGCTGTCAGTCTGTTGTTTACGCCAAATACAAATTTGTAGTACTTTTCGTAAGAATACTAATTTTGATAAAGTTCCTTATATTTTGGGGGCAGGTTATGGAAACTTTTTCTCTTTACGGCATTCCTGTGGCTTGGTTTTTCAATCGATGTGCTATATTTTGGTGCTAGTGAATAGATCAGCGTCTGAATTTTCCAAAAAGTATAAATTTGTGGTATTTCGCAAAAGTTTAAGGCCGGGTTTAGTGGTTGAAAGCCAAAAAAATCCCAATTTTGCACGTGTAAACTCCCCAAAACTTTAAATGGGTTTTTCTCCCCTTAAACGTGCGAATTTCGCGTTTTTACGTTTTTATTGAAAAACTTAACTCAAACTAGTGTTTTGATGGTCGGAACATGTTTTAGGCAAAATTTCGAAAAATGGCTGTTTCTAGAACACGCGCAGTTTTTGTGCAGATTTTCAGCTTTGATTGCTTACTGTGCCCGTAATTTAAATCCAATTGTTGAAATTTTGGTCTTATCTTATAGTTGCGTTTGTTTAGTTTGCTTGAAGTGCAAATATGTAGTAATTTGCATGAAAATACTAATTTTTATGACGCTTAGGAGGCATAGACATGTATTTGTCTAAAATACGTAAATTTCCTTGTCAGACCTCTGGCTTTAATCGTTCACTGTAGCCACAATTTCTATTTGATTATCAAAATTTTGGTTTCATTTTATAGCTGTCAGTCTGTTGTTTACGCCAAATACAAATTTGTAGTACTTTTCGTAAGAATACTAATTTTGATAAAGTTCCTTATATTTTGGGGGCAGGTTATGGAAACTTTTTCCCTTTACGGCATTCCTGTGGCTTGGTTTTTCAACCGATGTGCTATATTTTGGTGTTAGTGAATAGATCAGCGTCTGAATTTTCCAAAAAGTATAAATTTGTGGTATTTCGCAAAAGTTTAAGGCCGGGTTTAGTGGTTGAAAGCCAAAAAAATCCCAATTTTGCACGTGTAAACTCCCCAAAACTTTAAATGGGTTTTTCTCCCCTTAAACGTGCGAATTTCGCGTTTTTACGTTTTTATTGAAAAGCTTAACTCAAACTAGTGTTTTGATGGTCGGAACATGTTTTAGGCAAAATTTCGAAAAATGGCTGTTTCTAGAACACGCGCAGTTTTTGTGCAGATTTTCAGCTTTGATTGCTTACTGTGCCCGTAATTTAAATCCAATTGTTGAAATTTTGGTCTTATCTTATAGTTGCGTTTGTTTAGTTTGCTTGAAGTGCAAATATGTAGTAATTTGCATGAAAATACTAATTTTTATGACGCTTAGGAGGCATAGACATGTATTTGTCTAAAATACGTAAATTTCCTTGTCAGACCTCTGGCTTTAATCGTTCACTGTAGCCACAATTTCTATTTGATTATCTAAATTTTGGTTTCATTTTATAGCTGTCAATCTGTTGTTTACGCCAAATACAAATTTGTAGTACTTTTCGTAAGAATACTAATTTTGATAAAGTTCCCTATATTTTGGGGGCAGGTTATGGAAACTTTTCCCCTTTACGGCATTCCTGTGGCTTGGTTTTTCAACCGATGTGCTATATTTTGGTGTTAGTGAATAGATCAGCGTCTGAATTTTCCAAAAAGTATAAATTTGTGGTATTTCGCAAAAGTTTAAGGCCGGGTTTAGTGGTTGAAAGCCAAAAAAATCCCAATTTTGCACGTGTAAACTCCCCAAAACTTTAAATGGGTTTTTCTCCCCTTAAACGTGCGAATTTCGCGTTTTTACGTTTTTATTGAAAAGCTTAACTCAAACTAGTGTTTTGATGGTCGGAACATGTTTTAGGCAAAATTTCGAAAAATGGCTGTTTCTAGAACACGCGCAGTTTTTGTGCAGATTTTCAGCTTTGATTGCTTACTGTGCCCGTAATTTAAATCCAATTGTTGAAATTTCGGTCTCATCTTATAGTTGCGTTTGTTTAGTTTGCTTGAAGTGCAAATATGTAGTAATTTGCATGAAAATACTAATTTTTATAACGCTTAGGAGGCATAGACATGTATTTGTCTAAAATACGTAAATTTCCTTGTCAGACCTCTGGCTTTAATCGTTCACTGTAGCCACAATTTCTATTTGATTATCAAAATTTTGGTTTCATTTTATAGCTGTCAGTCTGTTGTTTACGCCAAATACAAATTTGTCGTACTTTTCGTAAGAATACTAATTTTGATAAAGTTCCTTATATTTTGGGGGCAGGTTATGGAAACTTTTTCCCTTTACGGCATTCCTGTGGCTTGGTTTTTCAACCGATGTGCTATATTTTGGTGTTAGTGAATAGATCAGCGTCTGAATTTTCCAAAAAGTATAAATTTGTGTTATTTCGCAAAAGTTTAAGGCCGGGTTTAGTGGTTGAAAGCCAAAAAAATCCCAATTTTGCACGTGTAAACTCCCCAAAACTTTAAATGGGTTTTTCTCCCCTTAAACGTGCGAATTTCGCGTTTTTACGTTTTTATTGAAAAGCTTAACTCAAACTAGTGTTTTGATGGTCGGAACATGTTTTAGGCAAAATTTCGAAAAATGGCTGTTTCTAGAACACGCGCAGTTTTTGTGCAGATTTTCAGCTTTGATTGCTTACTGTGCCCGTAATTTAAATCCAATTGTTGAAATTTTGGTCTCATCTTATAGTTGCGTTTGTTTAGTTTGCTTGAAGTGCAAATATGTAGTAATTTGCATGAAAATACTAATTTTTATAACGCTTAGGAGGCATAGACATGTATTTGTCTAAAATACGTAAATTTCCTTGTCAGACCTCTGACTTTAATCGTTCACTGTAGCCACAATTTCTATTTGATTATCTAAATTTTGGTTTCATTTTATAGCTGTCAGTCTGTTGTTTACGCCAAATACAAATTTGTAGTACTTTTCGTAAGAATACTAATTTTGATAAAGTTCCTTATATTTTGGGGGCAGGTTATGGAAACTTTATCCCTTTACGGCATTCCTGTGGCTTGGTTTTTCAACCGATGTGCTATATTTTGGTGTTAGTGAATAGATCAGCGTCTGAGTTTTCCAAAAAGTATAAATTTGTGGTATTTCGCAAAAGTTTAAGGCCGGGTTTAGTGGTTGAAAGCCAAAAAAATCCCAATTTTGCACGTGTAAACTCCCCAAAACTTTAAATGGGTTTTTCTCCCCTTAAACGTGCGAATTTCGCGTTTTTACGTTTTTATTGAAAAGCTTAACTCAAACTAGTGTTTTGATGGTCGGAACATGTTTTAGGCAAAATTTCGAAAAATGGCTGTTTCTAGAACACGCGCAGTTTTTGTGCAGATTTTCAGCTTTGATTGCTTACTGTGCCCGTAATTTAAATCCAATTGTTGAAATTTTGGTCTTATCTTATAGTTGCGTTTGTTTAGTTTGCTTGAAGTGCAAATATGTAGTAATTTGCATGAAAATACTAATTTTTATGACGCTTAGGAGGCATAGACATGTATTTGTCTAAAATACGTAAATTTCCTTGTCAGACCTCTGGCTTTAATCGTTCACTGTAGCCACAATTTCTATTTGATTATCTAAATTTTGGTTTCATTTTATAGCTGTCAGTCTGTTGTTTACGCCAAATACAAATTTGTAGTACTTTTCGTAAGAATACTAATTTTGATAAAGTTCCTTATATTTTGGGGGCAGGTTATGGAAACTTTATCCCTTTACGGCATTCCTGTGGCTTGGTTTTTCAACCGATGTGCTATATTTTGGTGTTAGTGAATAGATCAGCGTCTGAATTTTCCAAAAAGTATAAATTTGTGTTATTTCGCAAAAGTTTAAGGCCGGGTTTAGTGGTTGAAAGCCAAAAAAATCCCAATTTTGCACGTGTAAACTCCCCAAAACTTTAAATGGGTTTTTCTCCCCTTAAACGTGCGAATTTCGCGTTTTTACGTTTTTATTGAAAAGCTTAACTCAAACTAGTGTTTTGATGGTCGGAACATGTTTTAGGCAAAATTTCGAAAAATGGCTGTTTCTAGAACACGCGCAGTTTTTGTGCAGATTTTCAGCTTTGATTGCTTACTGTGCCCGTAATTTAAATCCAATTGTTGAAATTTTGGTCTTATCTTATAGTTGCGTTTGTTTAGTTTGCTTGAAGTGCAAATATGTAGTAATTTGCATGAAAATACTAATTTTTATGACGCTTAGGAGGCATAGACATGTATTTGTCTAAAATACGTAAATTTCCTTGTCAGACCTCTGGCTTTAATCGTTCACTGTAGCCACAATTTCTATTTGATTATCAAAATTTTGGTTTCATTTTATAGCTGTCAGTCTGTTGTTTACGCCAAATACAAATTTGTAGTACTTTTCGTAAGAATACTAATTTTGATAAAGTTCCTTATATTTTGGGGGCAGGTTATGGAAACTTTTTCCCTTTACGGCATTCCTGTGGCTTGGTTTTTCAACCGATGTGCTATATTTTGGTGTTAGTGAATAGATCAGCGTCTGAATTTTCCAAAAAGTATAAATTTGTGGTATTTCGCAAAAGTTTAAGGACGGTTTTAGTGGTTGAAAGCCAAAAAAATCCCAATTTTGCACGTGTAAACTCCCCAAAACTTTAAATGGGTTTTTCTCCCCTTAAACGTGCGAATTTCGCGTTTTTACGTTTTTATTGAAAAGCTTAACTCAAACTAGTGTTTTGATGGTCGGAACATGTTTTAGGCAAAATTTCGAAAAATGGCTGTTGCTAGAACACGCGCAGTTTTTGTGCAGATTTTCAGTCTTGATTGCTTACTGTGCCCGTAATTTAAATCCAATTGTTGAAATTTTGGTCTTATCTTATACTTGCGTTTGTTTAATTTGCTTGAAGTGCAAATATGTAGTAATTTGCATGAAAATACTAATTTTTATGACGCTTAGGAGGCATAGACATGTAGTTGTCTAAAATACGTAAATTTCCTTGTAAGACCTCTGACTTTAATCGTTCACTGTAGCCACAATTTCTATTTGATTATCTAAATTTTGGTTTCATTTTATAGCTGTCAGTCTGTTGTTTACGCCAAATACAAATTTGTAGTACTTTTCGTAAGAATACTAATTTTGATAAAGTTCCTTATATTTTGGGGGCAGGTTATGGAAACTTTTTCCCTTTACGGCATTCCTGTGGCTTGGTTTTTCAACCGATGTGCTATATTTTGGTGTTAGTGAATAGATCAGCGTCTGAATTTTCCAAAAAGTATAAATTTGTGGTATTTCGCAAAAGTTTAAGGCCGGGTTTAGTGGTTGAAAGCCAAAAAAATCCCAATTTTGCACGTGTAAACTCCCCAAAACTTTAAATGGGTTTTTCTCCCCTTAAACGTGCGAATTTCGCGTTTTTACGTTTTTATTGAAAAGTTTAACTCAAACTAGTGTTTTGATGGTCGGAACATGTTTTAGGCAAAATTTCGAAAAATGGCTGTTTCTAGAACACGCGCAGTTTTTGTGCAGATTTTCAGCTTTGATTGCTTACTGTGCCCGTAATTTAAATCCAATTGTTGAAATTTTGGTCTTATCTTATAGTTGCGTTTGTTTAGTTTGCTTGAAGTGCAAATATGTAGTAATTTGCATGAAAATACTGATTTTTATGACGCTTAGGAGGCATAGACATGTATTTGTCTAAAATACGTAAATTTCCTTGTCAGACCTCTGGCTTTAATCGTTCACTGTAGCCACAATTTCTATTTGATTATCAAAATTTTGGTTTCATTTTATAGCTGGCAGTCTGTTGTTTACGCCAAATACAAATTTGTAGTACTTTTCGTAAGAATACTAATTTTGATAAAGTTCCTTATATTTTGGGGGCAGGTTATGGAAACTTTTCCCCTTTACGGCATTCCTGTGGCTTGGTTTTTCAACCGATGTGCTATATTTTGGTGTTAGTGAATAGATCAGCGTCTGAATTTTCCAAAAAGTATAAATTTGTGGTATTTCGCAAAAGTTTAAGGCCGGGTTTAGTGGTTGAAAGCCAAAAAAATCCCAATTTTGCACGTGTAAACTCCCCAAAACTTTAAATGGGTTTTTCTCCCCTTAAACGTGCGAATTTCGCGTTTTTACGTTTTTATTGAAAAGCTTAACTCAAACTAGTGTTTTGATGGTCGGAACATTTTTTAGGCAAAATTTCGAAAAATGGCTGTTTCTAGAACACGCGCAGTTTTTGTGCAGATTTTCAGCTTTGATTGCTTACTGTGCCCGTAATTTAAATCCAATTGTTGAAATTTTGGTCTTATCTTATAGTTGCGTTTGTTTAGTTTGCTTGAAGTGCAAATATGTAGTAATTTGCATGAAAATACTAATTTTTATGACGCTTAGGAGGCATAGACATGTATTTGTCTAAAATACGTAAATTTCCTTGTCAGACCTCTGGCTTTAATCGTTCACTGTAGCCACAATTTCTATTTGATTATCAAAATTTTGGTTTCATTTTATAGCTGTCAGTCTGTTGTTTACGCCAAATACAAATTTGTAGTACTTTTCGTAAGAATACTAATTTTGATAAAGTTCCTTATATTTTGGGGGCAGGTTATGGAAACTTTTTCCCTTTACGGCATTCCTGTGGCTTGGTTTTTCAACCGATGTGCTATATTTTGGTGTTAGTGAATAGATCAGCGTCTGAATTTTCCAAAAAGTATAAATTTGTGGTATTTCGCAAAAGTTTAAGGCCGGGTTTAGTGGTTGAAAGCCAAAAAAATCCCAATTTTGCACGTGTAAACTCCCCAAAAGTTTAAATGGGTTTTTCTCCCCTTAAACGTGCGAATTTCGCGTTTTTACGTTTTTATTGAAAAGCTTAACTCAAACTAGTGTTTTGATGGTCGGAACATGTTTTAGGCAAAATTTCGAAAAATGGCTGTTTCTAGAACACGCGCAGTTTTTGTGCAGATTTTCAGCTTTGATTGCTTACTGTGCCCGTAATTTAAATCCAATTGTTGAAATTTTGGTCTTATCTTATAGTTGCGTTTGTTTAGTTTGCTTGAAGTGCAAATATGTAGTAATTTGCATGAAAATACTAATTTTTATGACGCTTAGGAGGCATAGACATGTATTTGTCTAAAATACGTAAATTTCCTTGTCAGACCTCTGACTTTAATCGTTCACTGTAGCCACAATTTCTATTTGATTATCTAAATTTTGGTTTCATTTTATAGCTGTCAGTCTGTTGTTTACGCCAAATACAAATTTGTAGTACTTTTCGTAAGAATACTAATTTTGATAAAGGTCCTTATATTTTGGGGGCAGGTTATGGAAACTTTATCCCTTTACGGCATTCCTGTGGCTTGGTTTTTCAACCGATGTGCTATATTTTGGTGTTAGTGAATAGATCAGCGTCTGAATCTTCCAAAAAGTATAAATTTGTGGTATTTCGCAAAAGTTTAAGGCCGGTTTTAGTGGTTGAAAGCCAAAAAAATTCCAATTTTGCACGTGTAAACTCCCCAAAACTTTAAATGGGTTTTTCTCCCCTTAAACGTGCGAATTTCGCGTTTTTACGTTTTTATTGAAAAGCTTAACTCAAACTAGTGTTTTGATGGTCGGAACATGTTTTAGGCAAAATTTCGAAAAATGGCTGTTTCTAGAACACGCGCAGTTTTTGTGCAGATTTTCAGCTTTGATTGCTTACTGTGCCCGTAATTTAAATCCAATTGTTGAAATTTTGGTCTTATCTTATAGTTGCGTTTGTTTAGTTTGCTTGAAGTGCAAATATGTAGTAATTTGCATGAAAATACTAATTTTTATGACGCTTAGGAGGCATAGACATGTATTTGTCTAAAATACGTAAATTTCCTTGTCAGACCTCTGGCTTTAATCGTTCACTGTAGCCACAATTTCTATTTGATTATCTAAATTTTGGTTTCATTTTATAGCTGTCAGTCTGTTGTTTACGCCAAATACAAATTTGTAGTACTTTTCGTAAGAATACTAATTTTGATAAAGTTCCCTATATTTTGGGGGCAGGTTATGGAAACTTTTCCCCTTTACGGCATTCCTGTGGCTTGGTTTTTCAACCGATGTGCTATATTTTGGTGTTAGTGAATAGATCAGCGTCTGAATTTTCCAAAAAGTATAAATTTGTGGTATTTCGCAAAAGTTTAAGGCCGGGTTTAGTGGTTGAAAGCCAAAAAAATCCCAATTTTGCACGTGTAAACTCCCCAAAACTTTAAATGGGTTTTTCTCCCCTTAAACGTGCGAATTTCGCGTTTTTACGTTTTTATTGAAAAGCTTAACTCAAACTAGTGTTTTGATGGTCGGAACATGTTTTAGGCAAAATTTCGAAAAATGGCTGTTTCTAGAACACGCGCAGTTTTTGTGCAGATTTTCAGCTTTGATTGCTTACTGTGCCCGTAATTTAAATCCAATTGTTGAAATTTTGGTCTTATCTTATAGTTGCGTTTGTTTAGTTTGCTTGAAGTGCAAATATGTAGTAATTTGCATGAAAATACTAATTTTTATGACGCTTAGGAGGCATAGACATGTATTTGTCTAAAATACGTAAATTTCCTTGTCAGACCTCTGACTTTAATCGTTCACTGTAGCCACAATTTCTATTTGATTATCTAAATTTTGGTTTCATTTTATAGCTGCCAGTCTGTTGTTTACGTCAAATACAAATTTGTAGTACTTTTCGTAAGAATACTAATTTTGATAAAGTTCCTTATATTTTGGGGGCAGGTTATGGAAATTTCTCCCCTTTACGGCATTCCTGTGGCTTGGTTTTTCAACCGATGTGCTATATTTTGGTGTTAGTGAATAGATCAGCGTCTGAATTTTCCAAAAAGTATAAATTTGTGGTATTTCGCAAAAGTTTAAGGCCGGTTTTAGTGGTTGAAAGCCAAAAAAATTCCAATTTTGCACGTGTAAACTCCCCAAAACTTTAAATGGGTTTTTCTCCCCTTAAACGTGCGAATTTCGCGTTTTTACGTTTTTATTGAAAAGCTTAACTCAAACTAGTGTTTTGATGGTCGGAACATGTTTTAGGCAAAATTTCGAAAAATGGCTGTTTCTAGAACACGCGCAGTTTTTGTGCAGATTTTCAGCTTTGATTGCTTACTGTGCCCGTAATTTAAATCCAATTGTTGAAATTTTGGTCTTATCTTATAGTTGCGTTTGTTTAGTTTGCTTGAAGTGCAAATATGTAGTAATTTGCATGAAAATACTAATTTTTAAGACGCTTAGGAGGCATAGACATGTATTTGTCTAAAATACGTAAATTTCCTTGTCAGACCTCTGGCTTTAATCGTTCACTGTAGCCACAATTTCTATTTGATTATCTAAATTTTGGTTTCATTTCATAGCTGTCAGTCTGTTGTTTACGCCAAATACAAATTTGTAGTACTTTTCGTAAGAATACTAATTTTGATAAAGTTCCTTATATTTTGGGGGCAGGTTATGGAAACTTTTCCCCTTTACGGCATTCCTGTGGCTTGGTTTTTCAACCGATGTGCTATATTTTGGTGTTAGTGAATAGATCAGCGTCTGAATTTTCCAAAAAGTATAAATTTGTGGTATTTCGCAAAAGTTTAAGGCCGGTTTTAGTGGTTGAAAGCCAAAAAAATCCCAATTTTGCACGTGTAAACTCCCCAAAACTTTAAATGGGTTTTTCTCCCCTTAAACGTGCGAATTTCGCGTTTTTACGTTTTTATTGAAAAGCTTGACTCAAACTAGTGTTTTGATGGTCGGAACATGTTTTAGGCAAAATTTCGAAAAATGGCTGTTTCTAGAACACGCGCAGTTTTTGTGCAGATTTTCAGCTTTGATTGCTTACTGTGCCCGTAATTTAAATCCAATTGTTGAAATTTTGGTCTTATCTTATAGTTGCGTTTGTTTAGTTTGCTTGAAGTGCAAATATGTAGTAATTTGCATGAAAATACTAATTTTTATGACGCTTAGGAGGCATAGACATGTATTTGTCTAAAATACGTAAATTTCCTTGTCAGACCTCTGGCTTTAATCGTTCACTGTAGCCACAATTTCTATTTGATTATCTAAATTTTGGTTTCATTTTATAGCTGTCAGTCTGTTGTTTACGCCAAATACAAATTTGTAGTACTTTTCGTAAGAATACTAATTTTGATAAAGTTCCTTATATTTTGGGGGCAGGTTATGGAAACTTTTCCCCTTTACGGCATTCCTGTGGCTTGGTTTTTCAACCGATGTGCTATATTTTGGTGTTAGTGAATAGATCAGCGTCTGAATTTTCCAAAAAGTATAAATTTGTGGTATTTCGCAAAAGTTTAAGGCCGGGTTTAGTGGTTGAAAGCCAAAAAAATCCCAATTTTGCACGTGTAAACTCCCCAAAACTTTAAATGGGTTTTTCTCCCCTTAAACGTGCGAATTTCGCGTTTTTACGTTTTTATTGAAAAGCTTGACTCAAACTAGTGTTTTGATGGTCGGAACATGTTTTAGGCAAAATTTCGAAAAATGGCTGTTTCTAGAACACGCGCAGTTTTTGTGCAGATTTTCAGCTTTGATTGCTTACTGTGCCCGTAATTTAAATCCAATTGTTGAAATTTTGGTCTTATCTTATAGTTGCGTTTGTTTAGTTTGCTTGAAGTGCAAATATGTAGTAATTTGCATGAAAATACTAATTTTTATGACGCTTAGGAGGCATAGACATGTATTTGTCTAAAATACGTAAATTTCCTTGTCAGACCTCTGGCTTTAATCGTTCACTGTAGCCACAATTTCTATTTGATTATCTAAATTTTGGTTTCATTTTATAGCTGTCAGTCTGTTGTTTACGCCAAATACAAATTTGTAGTACTTTTCGTAAGAATACTAATTTTGATAAAGTTCCTTATATTTTGGGGGCAGGTTATGGAAACTTTTTCCCTTTACGGCATTCCTGTGGCTTGGTTTTTCAACCGATGTGCTATGTTTTGGTGTTAGTGAATAGATCAGCGTCTGAATTTTCCAAAAAGTATAAATTTGTGGTATTTCGCAAAGGTTTAAGGCCGGGCTTAGTGGTTGAAAGCCAAAAAAATCCCAATTTTGCACGTGTAAACTCCCCAAAACTTTAAATGGGTTTTTCTCCCCTTAAACGTGCGAATTTCGCGTTTTTACGTTTTAATTGAAAAGCTTAATCCAAACTAGTGTTTTTTGATGGTCGGAACATGTTTTAGGCAAAATATCGAAAAATTGCTGTTTCTAGAACACGCCCAGTTTTTGTGCAGATTTTCAGCTATGATTGCTTACTGTGCCCGTAATTTAAATCCAATTGTTGAAATTTTGGTCTTATCTTATAGTTGCGTTTGTTTAGTTTGCTTGAAGTGCAAATATGTAGTAATTTGCATGAAAATACTAATTTTTATGACACTTAGGAGGCATAGACATGTATTTGTCTAAAATACGTAAATTTCCTTGTCAGACCTCTGGCTTTAATCGTTCACTGTAGCCACAATTTCTATTTGATTATCAAAATTTTGGTTTCATTTTATAGCTGTCAGTCTGTTGTTTACGTCAAATACAAATTTGTAGTACTTTCCGTAAGAATACTAATTTTGATAAAGTTCCTTATATTTTGGGGGCCGGTTAAAGAAACTTTTTCCATTTACGGCATTCCTGTGGCTTGGTTTTTCAACCAATGTGCTATATTTTGGTGTTAGTGAATAGATCAGCGTCTAAATTTCTCAAAAAGTATAAATTTGTGGTATTTCGCAAAAGTTTAAGGCCGGGTTTAGTGGTTGAAAGCCAAAAAAATCCCAATTTTGCACGTGTAAACTCCCCAAAACTTTAAATGGGTTTTTCTCCCCTTTAACGGGCGAATTTCGCGTTTTTACGTTTTGATTGAAAAGCTTAACCCAAACTAGTGTTTTGATGGTCGGAACATGTTTTAGGCAAAATATCGAAAAATTGCTGTTACTAGAACACGCGCAGTTTTTGTGCAGATTTTCAGCTTTGATTGTTTACTGTGCCCGTAATTTAAATCCAATTGTTGAAATTTTGGTCTTATCTTATAGTTGCGTTTGTTTAGTTTGCTTGAAGTGCAAATATGTAGTAATTTGCATGAAAATACTGATTTTGATGACGCTTAGGAGGCATAGACATGTATTTGTCTAAAATACGTAAATTTCCTTGTCAGACCTCTGGCTTTAATCGTTCACTGTAGCCACAATTTCTATTTGATTATCAATATTTTGGTTTCAACTTATAGCTGTCAGTCTGTTGTTTACGTCAAATACAAATTTGTAGTACTTTTCGTAAGAATACTAATTTTGATAAAGTTCCTTATATTTTTGGGGGCAGGTTATGGAAACTTTTTCCCTTTACGGCATTCCTGTGGCTTGGTTTTTCAACCGATGTGCTATATTTTGGTGTTAGTGAATAGATCAGCGTCTGAATTTTCCAAAAAGTATAAATTTGTGGTATTTCGCAAAAGTTTAAGGCCGGGTTTAGTGGTTGAAAGCCAAAAAAATCCCAATTTTGCACGTGTAAACTCCCCAAAACTTTAAATGGGTTTTTCTCCCCTTAAACGTGCGAATTTCTCGTTTTTACGTTTTAATTGACAAGCTTAACCCAAACTAGTGTTTTGATGGTCGGAACATGTTTTA
The DNA here is from genome assembly GCA_963969285.1 of Odontomyia ornata. NCBI lineage: Eukaryota > Metazoa > Arthropoda > Insecta > Diptera > Stratiomyidae > Odontomyia > Odontomyia ornata. The sequence continues at coordinate 232,738,302 of OZ017741.1, read as the reverse complement.
GGCAAAATATCGAAAAATGGCTGTTTCTAGAACACGCCCAGTTTTTGTGCAGATTTTCAGCTTTGATTGCTTACTGTGCCCGTAATTTAAATCCGATTGTTGAAATTTCGGTCTTATCTTATAGTTGCGTTTGTTTAGTTTGCTTGAAGTGCAAATATGTAGTAATTTGCATGAAAATACTGATTTTTATGACGCTTAGGAGGCATAGACAGGTATTTGTCTAAAATACGTAAATTTCCTTGTCAGACCTCTGGCTTTAATCGTTCACTGTAGCCACAATTTCTATTTGATTATCAAAATTTTGGTTTCATTTTATAGCTGTCAGTCTGTTGTTTACGTCAAATACAAATTTGTAGTACTTCTCGTAAGAATGCTAATTTTGATAACGTTCCTTATATTTTTGGGGGCAGGTTATGGAAACTTTTTCCCTTTACGGCATTCCTGTGGCTTGATTTTTCAACCGATGTGCTATATTTTGGTGTTAGTGTATAGATCAGCGTCTGTATTTTCCAAAAAGTATAAATTTGTGGTATTTCGCAAATGTTTAAGGCCGGGTTTAGTGGTTGAAAGCCAAAAAAATCCCAATTTTGCACGTGTAAGCTCCCCAAAACTTTAAATGGGTTTTTCTCCCCTTAAACGTGCGAATTTTGCGTTTTTACGTTTTAATTGAAAAGCTTAACCCAAACTAGTGTTTTGATGGTCGGAACATGTTTTAGGCAAAATATCGAAAAATTGCTGTTTCTAGAACACGCCCAGTTTTTGTGCAGATTTTCAGCTTTGATTGCTTACTGTGCCCGTAATTTAAATCCGATTGTTGAAATTTCGATCTTATCTTATAGTTGCGTTTGTTTAGTTTGCTTGAAGTGCAAATATGTAGTAATTTGCATGAAAATACTAATTTTTATGACACTTAGGAGGCATAGACATGTATTTGTCTAAAATACGTAAATTTCCTTGTCAGACCTCTGGCTTTAATCGTTCACTGTAGCCACAATTTCTATTTGATTATCAAAATTTTGGTTTCATTTTATAGCTGTCAGTCTGTTGTTTACGTCAAATACAAATTTGTAGTACTTTCCGTAAGAATACTAATTTTGATAAAGTTCCTTATATTTTGGGGGCCGGTTAAAGAAACTTTTTCCATTTACGGCATTCCTGTGGCTTGGTTTTTCAACCAATGTGCTATATTTTGGTGTTAGTGAATAGATCAGCGTCTAAATTTCTCAAAAAGTATAAATTTGTGGTATTTCGCAAAAGTTTAAGGCCGGGTTTAGTGGTTGAAAGCCAAAAAAATCCCAATTTTGCACGTGTAAACTCCCCAAAACTTTAAATGGGTTTTTCTCCCCTTTAACGGGCGAATTTCGCGTTTTTACGTTTTGATTGAAAAGCTTAACCCAAACTAGTGTTTTGATGGTCGGAACATGTTTTAGGCAAAATATCGAAAAATTGCTGTTACTAGAACACGCGCAGTTTTTGTGCAGATTTTCAGCTTTGATTGTTTACTGTGCCCGTAATTTAAATCCAATTGTTGAAATTTTGGTCTTATCTTATAGTTGCGTTTGTTTAGTTTGCTTGAAGTGCAAATATGTAGTAATTTGCATGAAAATACTGATTTTGATGACGCTTAGGAGGCATAGACATGTATTTGTCTAAAATACGTAAATTTCCTTGTCAGACCTCTGGCTTTAATCGTTCACTGTAGCCACAATTTCTATTTGATTATCAATATTTTGGTTTCAACTTATAGCTGTCAGTCTGTTGTTTACGTCAAATACAAATTTGTAGTACTTTTCGTAAGAATACTAATTTTGATAAAGTTCCTTATATTTTTGGGGGCAGGTTATGGAAACTTTTTCCCTTTACGGCATTCCTGTGGCTTGGTTTTTCAACCGATGTGCTATATTTTGGTGTTAGTGAATAGATCAGCGTCTGAATTTTCCAAAAAGTATAAATTTGTGGTATTTCGCAAAAGTTTAAGGCCGGGTTTAGTGGTTGAAAGCCAAAAAAATCCCAATTTTGCACGTGTAAACTCCCCAAAACTTTAAATGGGTTTTTCTCCCCTTAAACGTGCGAATTTCTCGTTTTTACGTTTTAATTGACAAGCTTAACCCAAACTAGTGTTTTGATGGTCGGAACATGTTTTAGGCAAAATATCGAAAAATGGCTGTTTCTAGAACACGCCCAGTTTTTGTGCAGATTTTCAGCTTTGATTGCTTACTGTGCCCGTAATTTAAATCCGATTGTTGAAATTTCGGTCTTATCTTATAGTTGCGTTTGTTTAGTTTGCTTGAAGTGCAAATATGTAGTAATTTGCATGAAAATACTGATTTTTATGACGCTTAGGAGGCATAGACAGGTATTTGTCTAAAATACGTAAATTTCCTTGTCAGACCTCTGGCTTTAATCGTTCACTGTAGCCACAATTTCTATTTGATTATCAAAATTTTGGTTTCATTTTATAGCTGTCAGTCTGTTGTTTACGTCAAATACAAATTTGTAGTACTTCTCGTAAGAATGCTAATTTTGATAACGTTCCTTATATTTTTGGGGGCAGGTTATGGAAACTTTTTCCCTTTACGGCATTCCTGTGGCTTGATTTTTCAACCGATGTGCTATATTTTGGTGTTAGTGTATAGATCAGCGTCTGTATTTTCCAAAAAATATAAATTTGTGGTATTTCGCAAATGCTTAAGGCCGGGTTTAGTGGTTGAAAGCCAAAAAAATCCCAATTTTGCACGTGTAAGCTCCCCAAAACTTTAAATGGGTTTTTCTCCCCTTAAACGTGCGAATTTTGCGTTTTACGTTTTAATTGAAAAGCTTAACCCAAACTAGTGTTTTGATGGTCGGAACATGTTTTAGGCAAAATATCGAAAAATTGCTGTTTCTAGAACACGCCCAGTTTTTGTGCAGATTTTCAGCTTTGATTGCTTACTGTGCCCGTAATTTAAATCCGATTGTTGAAATTTCGATCTTATCTTAAAGTTACGTTTGTTTAGTTTGCTTGAAGTGCAAATGTGTAGTAATTTGCATGAAATTACTAATTTTTATGACGCTTAAGAAGCATAGACATGTCTTTGTCTAAAATACGTAAATTTCCTTGTCAGACCTCTGGCTCTAATCGTTCACTGTAGCCACAATTTCTATTTGATTATCAAAATTTTGGTTTCATTTTATAGCTGTCAGTCTGTTGTTTACGTCAAATACAAATTTGTAGTACTTTTCGTAAGAATACTAATTTTGATAAAGTTCCTTATATTTTGGGGGCAGGTTATGGAAACTTTTTCCCTTTACGGCACTCCTGTGGCTTGATTTTTCAACCGATGTGCTATATTTTGGTGTTAGTGAATAGATCAGCGTCTGAATTTTCCAAAAAATATAAATTTGTGGTATTTCGAAAAAGGTTAAGGCCGGGTTTAGTTGTTGAAAGCCAAAAAAATCCCAATTTTGCACGTGTAAACTCCCCAAAAAATTAAATGGGTTTTTCTCCCCTTAAACGTGCGAATTTCACGTTTTTACGTATTAATTCAAAAGCTCAACCCAAACTGGTATTTTGATGGTCGGAAGAAGTTCTAGGCAAAATATCGAAAAATGGCTGTTTCTAGAACACGCCCAGTTTTTTTGCAGATTTTCAGCTTTGATTGCTTACTGTGCCCGTAATTTAAATCCGATTGTTGAAATTTCGGTCTTGTCTTATAGTTGCGTTTGTTTAGTTTGCTTGAAGTGCAAATATGTAGTAATTTGCATGAAAATACTAATTTTAATGACGCTTAGGAGGCATAGACATGTATTTGTCTAAAATACGTAAATTTCCTTGTCAGACCTCTGGCTTTAATCGTTCACTGTAGCCACAATTTCTATTTGATTATCAAAATTTTGGTTTCATTTTATAGCTGTCAGTCTGTTGTTAACGTCAAATACAAATTTGTAGTACTTTTCGTAAGAATACTAATTTTGATAAAGTTCCTTATATTTTGGGGGCCGGTTAAAGAAACTTTTTCCATTTACGACATTCCTGTGGCTTGGTTTTTCAACCAATGTGCTATATTTTGGTGTTAGTGAATAGATCAGCGTCTGTATTTTTCAAAAAGTATAAATTTGTGGTATTTCGTTAAAGTTTAAGGCCGGGTTTAGTGGTTGAAAGCCAAAAAAATCCCAATTTTGCACGTGTAAACTCCCCAAAACTTTAAATGGGTTTTTCTCCCCTTAAACGTGCGAATTTCGCATTTTTAAGTTTTTATTGAAAAGCTTAACCCAAACTAGTGTTTTGATGGTCGGAACATGTTTTAGGCAAAATATCGAAAAATTGCTGTTTCTAGAACACGCGCAGTTTTTGTGCAGATTTTCAGCTTTGATTACTTACTGTGCCCGTAATTTAAATCCGATTGTTGAAATTTTGGTCTTATCTTATAGTTGCGTTTGTTTAGTTTGCTTGAAGTGCAAATATGTAGTAATTTGCATGAAAATACTAATTTTTGTGACGCTTAGGAGGCATAGACATGTCTTTGTCTAAAATACGTAAATTTCCTTGTCAGACCTCTGGCTCTAATCGTTCACTGTAGCCACAATTTCTATTAGGTTATCAAAATTTTGGTTTCATTTTATAGCTGTCAGTCTGTTGTTAACGTCAAATACAAATTTGTAGTACTTTTCGTAAGAATACTAATTTTGCTAAAGTTCCTTATATTTTGGGGGCAGGTTATGGAAACTTTTTCCCTTTACGGCATTCCTGTGGCTTGATTTTTCAACCGATGTGCTATATTTTGGTGTTAGTGAATAGATCAGCGTCTGAATTTTCCAAAAAGTATAAATTTGTGGTATTTCGCAAAAGTTTAAGGCCGGGTTTAGTGGTTGAAAGCCAAAAAAATCCCAATTTTGCACGTGTAAACTCCCCAAAACTTTAAATGGGTTTTTCTCCCCTTAAACGTGCGAATTTCTCGTTTTTACGTTTTAATTGACCAGCTTAACCCAAACTAGTGTTTTGATGGTCGGAACATGTTTTAGGCAAAATATCGAAAAATGGCTGTTTCTAGAACACGCCCAGTTTTTGTGCAGATTTTCAGCTTTGATTGCTTACTGTGCCCGTAATTTAAATCCGATTGTTGAAATTTCGGTCTTATCTTATAGTTGCGTTTGTTTAGTTTGCTTGAAGTGCAAATATGTAGTAATTTGCATGAAAATACTGATTTTTATGACGCTTAGGAGGCATAGACAGGTATTTGTCTAAAATACGTAAATTTCCTTGTCAGACCTCTGGCTTTAATCGTTCACTGTAGCCACAATTTCTATTTGATTATCAAAATTTTGGTTTCATTTTATAGCTGTCAGTCTGTTGTTTACGTCAAATACAAATTTGTAGTACTTCTCGTAAGAATGCTAATTTTGATAACGTTCCTTATATTTTTGGGGGCAGGTTATGGAAACTTTTTCCCTTTACGGCATTCCTGTGGCTTGATTTTTCAACCGATGTGCTATATTTTGGTGTTAGTGTATAGATCAGCGTCTGTATTTTCCAAAAAGTATAAATTTGTGGTATTTCGCAAATGTTTAAGGCCGGGTTTAGTGGTTGAAAGCCAAAAAAATCCCAATTTTGCACGTGTAAGCTCCCCAAAACTTTAAATGGGTTTTTCTCCCCTTAAACGTGCGAATTTTGCGTTTTTACGTTTTAATTGAAAAGCTTAACCCAAACTAGTGTTTTGATGGTCGGAACATGTTTTAGGCAAAATATCGAAAAATTGCTGTTTCTAGAACACGCCCAGTTTTTGTGCAGATTTTCAGCTTTGATTGCTTACTGTGCCCGTAATTTAAATCCGATTGTTGAAATTTCGATCTTATCTTAAAGTTACGTTTGTTTAGTTTGCTTGAAGTGCAAATGTGTAGTAATTTGCATGAAATTACTAATTTTTATGACGCTTAAGAAGCATAGACATGTATTTGTCTAAAATACGTAAATTTCCTTGTCAGACCTCTGGCTCTAATCGTTCACTGTAGCCACAATTTCTATTTGATTATCAAAATTTTGGTTTCATTTTATAGCTGTCAGTCTGTTGTTTACGTCAAATACAAATTTGTAGTACTTTTCGTAAGAATACTAATTTTGATAAAGTTCCTTATATTTTGGGGGCAGGTTATGGAAACTTTTTCCCTTTACGGCACTCCTGTGGCTTGATTTTTCAACCGATGTGCTATATTTTGGTGTTAGTGAATAGATCAGCGTCTGAATTTTCCAAAAAATATAAATTTGTGGTATTTCGAAAAAGGTTAAGGCCGGGTTTAGTTGTTGAAAGCCAAAAAAATCCCAATTTTGCACGTGTAAACTCCCCAAAAAATTAAATGGGTTTTTCTCCCCTTAAACGTGCGAATTTCACGTTTTCACGTATTAATTCAAAAGCTCAACCCAAACTGGTATTTTGATGGTCGGAAGAAGTTCTAGGCAAAATATCGAAAAATGGCTGTTTCTAGAACACGCCCAGTTTTTTTGCAGATTTTCAGCTTTGATTGCTTACTGTGCCCGTAATTTAAATCCGATTGTTGAAATTTCGGTCTTGTCTTATAGTTGCGTTTGTTTAGTTTGCTTGAAGTGCAAATATGTAGTAATTTGCATGAAAATACTAATTTTAATGACGCTTAGGAGGCATAGACATGTATTTGTCTAAAATACGTAAATTTCCTTGTCAGACCTCTGGCTTTAATCGTTCACTGTAGCCACAATTTCTATTTGATTATCAAAATTTTGGTTTCATTTTATAGCTGTCAGTCTGTTAATAACGTCAAATACAAATTTGTAGTACTTTTCGTAAGAATACTAATTTTGATAAAGTTCCTTATATTTTGGGGGCCGGTTAAAGAAACTTTTTCCATTTACGGCATTCCTGTGGCTTGGTTTTTCAACCAATGTGCTATATTTTGGTGTTAGTGAATAGATCAGCGTCTTTTTTTTTTCAAAAAGTATAAATTTGTGGTATTTCGCAAAAGTTTAAGGCCGGGTTTAGTGGTTGAAAGCCAAAAAAATCCCAATTTTGCACGTGTAAACTCCCCAAAACTTTAAATGGGTTTTTCTCCCCTTAAACGTGCGAATTTCGCATTTTTAAGTTTTTATTGAAAAGCTTAACCCAAACTAGTGTTTTGATGGTCGGAACATGTTTTAGGCAAAATATCGAAAAATTGCTGTTTCTAGAACACGCGCAGTTTTTGTGCAGATTTTCAGTCTTGATTGCTTACTGTGCCCGTAATTTAAATCCGATTGTTGAAATTTCGGTCTTATCTTATAGTTACGTTTGTTTAGTTTGCTTGAAGTGCAAATATGTAGTAATTTGCATGAAAATACTAATTTTTATGACGCTTAGGAGGCATAGACATGTATTTGTCTAAAATACGTAAATTTCCTTGTCAGACCTCTGGCTTTAATCGTTCACTGTAGCCACAATTTCTATTTGATTATCAAAATTTACGTTTCAACTTATAGCTGTCAGTCTGTTGTTTACGTCAAATACAAATTTGTAGTACTTTTCGTAAGAATGCTAATTTTGATAAAGTTCCTTATATTTTTGGGGGCAGGTTATGGAAACTTTTTCCCTTTACGGCATTCCTGTGGCTTGGTTTTTCAACCGATGTGCTATATTCTGGTGTAAGTGAATAGATCAGTGTCTGTTCTTTCCAAAAAGTATAAATTTGTGGTATTTCGCAAAAGTTTAAGGCCGGGTTTAGTGGTTGAAAGCCAAAAAAATCCCAATTTTGCACGTGTAAACTCCCCAAAACTTTAAATGGGTTTTTCTCCCCTTAAACGTGCGAATTTCGCGTTTTTACGTTTGTATTGAAAAGCTTAACCCAAACTAGTGTTTTGATGGTCGGAACATGTTTTAGGCAAAATATCGAAAAATGGCTGTTCCTAGAACACGCGCAGTTTTTGTGCAGATTTTCAGCTTTGATTACTTACTGTGCCCGTAATTTAAATCCGATTGTTGAAATTTTGGTCTTATCTTATAGTTGCGTTTGTTTAGTTTGCTTGAAGTGCAAATATGTAGTAATTTGCTTGAAAATACTAATTTTTGTGACGCTTAGGAGGCATAGATATGTCTTTGTCTAAAATACGTAAATTTCCTTGTCAGACCTCTGGCTCTAATCGTTCACTGTAGCCACAATTTCTATTTGATTATCAAAATTTTGGTTTCATTTTATAGCTGTCAGTCTGTTGTTTACGCCAAATACAAATTTGTAGTACTTTTCGTAAGAATACTAATTTTGATAAAGTTCCTTATATTTTGGGGGCAGGTTATGGAAACTTTTTCCCTTTACGGCATTCCTGTGGCTTGATTTTTCAACCGATGTGCTATATTTTGGTGTTAGTGAATAGATCAGCGTCTGAATTTTCCAAAAAGTATCAATTTGTGGTATTTCGCAAAAGTTTAAGGCCGGGTTTAGCGGTTGAAAGCCAAAAAAATCCCAATTTTGCACGTGTAAACTCCCCAAAACTTTAAATGGGTTTTTCTCCCCTTAAACGTGCGAATTTCTCGTTTTTACGTTTTAATTGACAAGCTTAACCCAAACTAGTGTTTTGATGGTCGGAACATGTTTTAGGCAAAATATCGAAAAATGGCTGTTTCTAGAACACGCCCAGTTTTTGTGCAGATTTTCAGCTTTGATTGCTTACTGTGCCCGTAATTTAAATCCGATTGTTGAAATTTCGGTCTTATCTTATAGTTGCGTTTGTTTAGTTTGCTTGAAGTGCAAATATGTAGTAATTTGCATGAAAATACTAATTTTTATGACGCTTAGGAGGCATAGACATGTATTTGTCTAAAATACGTAAATTTCCTTGTCAGACCTCTGGCTTTAATCGTTCACTGTAGCCACAATTTCTATTTGATTATCAAAATTTTGGTTTCAACTTATAGCTGTCAGTCTGTTGTTTACGTCAAATACAAATTTGTAGTACTTTTCGTAAGAATACTAATTTTGATAAAGTTCCTTATATTTTTGGGGGCAGGTTATGGAAACTTTTTCCCTTTACGGCATTCCTGTGGCTTGGTTTTTCAACCGATGTGCTATATTTTGGTGTAAGTGAATAGATCAGTGTCTGTTCTTTCCAAAAAGTATAAATTTGTGGTATTTCGCAAAAGTTTAAGGCCGGGTTTAGTGGTTGAAAGCCAAAAAAATCCCAATTTTGCACGTGTAAACTCCCCAAAACTTTAAATGGGTTTTTCTCCCCTTAAACGTGCGAATTTCGCGTTTTTACGTTTTTATTGAAAAGCTTAACCCAAACTAGTGTTTTGATGGTCGGAACATGTTTTAGGCAAAATATCGAAAAATTGCTGTTTCTAGAACACGCCCAGTTTTTGTGCAGATTTTCAGCTTTGATTGCTTACTGTGCCCGTAATTTAAATCCGATTGTTGAAATTTCGATCTTATCTTAAAGTTACGTTTGTTTAGTTTGCTTGAAGTGCAAATGTGTAGTAATTTGCATGAAATTACTAATTTTTATGACGCTTAAGAAGCATAGACATGTCTTTGTCTAAAATACGTAAATTTCCTTGTCAGACCTCTGGCTCTAATCGTTCACTGTAGCCACAATTTCTATTTGATTATCAAAATTTTGGTTTCATTTTATAGCTGTCGGTCTGTTGTTTACGTCAAATACAAATTTGTAGTACTTTTCGTAAGAATACTAATTTTGATAAAGTTCCTTATATTTTGGGGGCAGGTTATGGAAACTTTTTCCCTTGACGGCATTCCTGTGGCTTGATTTTTCAACCGATGTGCTATATTTTGGTGCTAGTGAATAGATCAGCGTCTGAATTTTCCAAAAAGTATAAATTTGTGGTATTTCGCAAAAGTTTAAGGCCGGGTTTAGTGGTTGAAAGCCAAAAAAATCCCAATTTCGCACGTGTAAACTCCCCAAAACTTTAAATGGGTTTTTCTCCCCTTAAACGGTCGGAACGTGTTTTAGGCAAAATATCGAAAAATTGCTGTTTCTAGAACACGCCCAGTTTTTGTGCAGATTTTCAGCTTTGATTGCTTACTGTGCCCGTAATTTAAATCCGATTGTTGAAATTTCGGTCTTATCTTATAGTTGCGTTTGTTTAGTTTGCTTGAAGTGCAAATATGTAGTAATTTGCATGAAAATACTAATTTGTATGACGCTTAGGAGGCAAAGACAGGTATTTGTCTAAAATACGTAAATTTCCTTGTCAGACCTCTGGCTCTAATCGTTCACTGTAGCCACAATTTCTATTTGATTATCTAAATTTTGGTTTCATTTTATAGCTGTCAGTCTGTTGCTTACGTCAAATACAAATTTGTAGTACTTTTCTAAAGAATACTTATTTTGATAAGGTTCCTTATATTTTTGGGGCAGGTTATGGAAACTTTTTCCCTTTACGGCATTCCTGTGGCTTGATTTTTCAACCGATGTGCTATATTTTGATGTTAGTGAATAGATCTGCGTCTGAATTTTCCAAAAAGTTTAAACTTGTTGTATTTCGCAAAAGTTTAAGGCCGGGTTTAGTGGTTGAAAGCCAAAAAAATCCCAATTTTGCACGTGTAAACTCCCCAAAACTTTAAATGTGTTTGTCTCCCCTTAAACGTGCGAATTTCGCGTTTTTACGTTTCAATTGAAAAGCTTAACCCAAACTAGTGTTTTGATGGTCGGAACATGTTTTAGGCAAAATTTCGAAAAATTGCTGTTTCTAGAACACGCGCAGTTTTTGTGCAGATTTTCAGCTTTGATTGCTTACTGTGCCCGTAATTTAAATCCGATTGTTGAAATTTCGGTCTTATCTTATAGTTGCGTTTGTTTAGTTTGCTTGAAGTGCAAATATGTAGTAATTTGCATGAAATTACTAATTTTTATGACGCTTAGGAGGCATAGACATGTATTTGTCTAAAATACGTAAATTTCCTTGTCAGACCTCTGGCTTTAATCGTTCACTGTAGCCACAATTTCTATTTGATTATCAAAATTTTGGTTTCATTTTATAGCTGTCAGTCTGTTGCTTACGTCAAATAAAAATTTGTAGTACTTTTCTCAAGAATACTTATTTTGATAAGGTTCCTTATATTTTTGGGGCAGGTTATGGAAACTTTTTCCCTTTACGGCATTCCTGTGGCTTGGTTTTTCAACCGATGTGCTATATTTTGATGTTAGTGAATAGATCTGCGTCTGAATTTTCCAAAAAGTATAAACTTGTTGTATTTCGCAAAAGTTTAAGGCCGGGTTTAGTGGTTGAAAGCCAAAAAAATCCCAATTTTGCACGTGTAAACTCCCCAAAACTTTAAATGGGTTTGTCTCCCCTTAAACGTGCGAATTTCGCGTTTTTATGTTTCAATTGAAAAGCTTAACCCAAACTAGTGTTTTGATGGTCGGAACATGTTTTAGGCAAAATATCGAAAAATTGCTGTTTCTAGAACACGCCCAGTTTTTGTGCAGATTTTCAGCTTTGATTGCTTACTGTGCCCGTAATTTAACTCCGATTGTTGAAATTTCGGTCTTATCTTATAGTTGCGTTTGTTTAGTTTGCTTGAAGTGCAAATACGTAGTAATTTGCATGAAAATACTAATTTTTATGACGCTTAGGAGGCATAGACATGTATTTGTCTAAAATACGTAAATTTCCTTGTCAGACCTCTGGCTTTAATCGTTCACTGTAGCCACAATTTCTATTTGATTATCAAAATTTTGGTCCCATTTTATAGCTGTTATTCTGTTGTTTACCTCAAATACAAATTTGTAGTACTTTTCATAAGAATACTAGTTTTGATAAGGTTCCTTATATTTTTGGGGGCAGGTTATGGAAACTTTTTCCCTTGACGGCATTCCTGTGGCTTGATTTTTCAACCGATGTGCTATATTTTGGTGTTAGTGAATAGATCAGCGTCTGAATCTTCCAAAAAGTATAAACTTGTGGAGTTTCGCAAAAGTTTAAGGCCGGGTTTAGTGGTTGAAAGCCAAAAAAATCCCAATTTTGCACGTGTAAACTCCCCAAAACTTTAAATGGGTTTGTCTCCCCTTAAACGTGCGAATTTCGCGTTCTTATGTTTTAATTGAAAAGCTTAACCGAAACTAGTGTTTTGATGGTCGGAACATGTTTTAGGCAAAATATCGAAAAATTGCTGTTTCTAGAACACGCCCAGTTTTTGTGCAGATTTTCAGCTTTGATTGCTTACTGTGCCCGTAATTTAAATCCGATTGTTGAAATTTCGGTCTTATCTTATAGTTGCGTTTGTTTAGTTTGCTTAAAGTGCAAATACGTAGTAATTCGCATGAAAATACTAATTTTTCTGACGTAAATTTCCTTGTCAGACCTCTGGCTTTAATCGTTCACTGTAGCCACAATTTCTATTTGATTATCAAAACTTTGGTCTCATTTTATAGCTGTTAGTCTGTTGTTTACGTCAAATACAAATTTGTAGTACTTTTCGTAAAAATACTAATTTTGATAAGGTTCCTTATATTTTTGGGGCAGGTTATGGAAACTTTTTCACTTTACGGCATTCCTGTGGCTTGATTTTTCAACCGATGTGCTATATTTCAGTGTTAGTAGATAGATCATCGTCTGAGTCTTCCAAAAAGTATAAATTTGTGGTGTTTCGCAAAAGTTTAAGGCCGGGTTTAGTGGTTGAAAGCCAAAAAAATGCCAATTTTGCACGTGTAAACTCCCCAAAACTTTAGATGGGTTTGTCTCCCCTTAAACGTGCGAATTTCGCGTTTTTACGTTTTTATTGAAAAGCTTAACCCAAACTAGTGTTTCGATGGTCGGAACATGTTTTAGGCAAAATATCGAAAAATTGCTGTTTCTAGAACACGCGCAATTTTGGTGCAGATTTTCAGCTTTGATTGCTTACTGTGCCCGTAATTTAAATCCGATTGTTGAAATTTCGGTCTTATCTTATAGTTGCGTTTGTTTAGTTTGCTTGAAGTGCAAATATGTAGTAATTTGCATGAAAATACTAATTTTTATGACGCTTAGGAGGCATAGACATGTATTTGTCTAAAATACGTAAATTTCCTTGTCAGACCTCTGGCTTTAATCGTTCACTGTAGCCACAATTTCTATTTGATTATCAAAATTTTGGTCTCATTTTATAGCTGTCAGTCTATTGTTAACGTCGAATACAAATTTGTAGTACTTTTCGTAAGAATACTAATTTTGATGAAGTTCCTTAAATTTTGGGGGCAGGTTTTGGAAACTTTTTCCCTTCACGGCATTCCTGTGGCTTGATTTTTCAACCGATGTGCTATATTTTCTGCTTGTGAATAGATCAATGTCTGAATTTTTCAAAAAGTATGAATTTGTGGTATTTCGCAAAAGTTTAAGGCCGGGTTTAGTGGTTGAAAGCCAAAAAAATCCCAATTTTGCACGTGTAAACTCCCCAAAACTTTAAATGGGTTTGTCTCCCCTTAAACGTGCGAATTTCGCGTTTTTACGTTGTTATTGAAATGCTTACCCCAACCTAGTGTTTGGATGGTGCGAACATGTTTTAGGCAAAATATCGAAAAATTGCTGTTTCTAGAACACGCGCAGTTTTTGTGCAGATTTTCAGCTTTGATTGCTTACTGTGCCCGTAATTTAAATCCGATTGTTGAAATTTCGGTCTTGTCTTATAGTTGCGTTTGTTTAGTTTGCTTGAAGTGCAAATATCTAGTAATTTGCATGAAAATACTAATTTTTATGACCGTCAGGAGGCATAGACATGTATTTGTCTAAAATACGTAAAATTCCTTGTCAGACCTCTGGCTTTAATCATTCACCGTAGCCACAATTTCTATTTGATTATCAAAATTTTGGTCTCATTTAATAGCTGTCAGTCTGTTGTTTACGTCGAATACCAATTTGTAGTACTTTTCGTAAGAATACTAATTTTGATAACGTTCCTTATATTTTTGGGGGCAGGTTATGGAAACTTTTCCCCTTTACGGCATTCCTGTGGCTTGGTTTTTCAACCGATGTGCTATATTTTGCTGTTAGTGAATAGATCAGCGTCTGAATCTTCCAAAAAGTATAAACTTGTGGTATTTCGCAAAAGTTTAAGGCCGGGTTTAGTGGTTGAAAGCCAAAAAAATCCCAATTTTGCACGTGTAAACTCCCCAAAACTTTAAATGGGTTTGTCTCCCCTTAAACGTGCGAATTTCGCGTTTTTACGTTTTTATTGAAAAGCTTAACCCAACCTAGTGTTTGGATGGTGCGAACATGTTTTAGGCAAAATATCGAAAAATTGCTGTTTCTAGAACACGCGCAGTTTTTGTGCAGATTTTCAGCTTTGATTGCTTACTGTGCCCGTAATTTAAATCCGATTGTTGAAATTTCGGTCTTATCTTATAGTTGCGTTTGTTTAGTTTGCTTGAAGTGCAAATATCTAGTAATTTGCATGAAAATACTAATTTTTATGACGCTTAGGAGGCATAGACATGTATTTGTCTAAAATACGTAAATTTCCTTGTCAGACCTCTGGCTTTAATCGTTCACTGTAGCCACAATTTATATTTGATTATCAAAATTTTGGTTTCATTTTATAGCTGTCAGTCTGTTGTTTACGCCAAATACAAATTTGTAGTACTTTTCGTAAGAATACTAATTTTGATAAAGTTCCTTATATTTTTGGGGCAGGTTATGCAAACTTTTCCCCTTTACGGCATTCCTGTGGCTTGATTTTTCAACCGATGTGCTATATTTTAGTGTTAGTGAATAGATCAGCGTCTGAATTTTCCAAAAAGTATAAACTTGTGGTATCTCGCAAAAGTTTAAGGCCGGGTTTAGTGGTTGAAAGCCAAAAAAATCCCAATTTTGCACGAGTAAGCTCCCCAAAACTTTAAATGGGTTTTTCTTCCCTTAAACGTGCGAATTTCGCATTTTTACGTTTTAATTGAAAAGCTTAACCCAAACTAGTGTTTTGATGGTCGGAACATGTTTTAGGCAAAATATCGAAAAATGGCTGTTTCTAGAACACGCCCAGTTTTTGTGCAGATTTTCAGCTTTGATTGCTTACTGTGCCCGTAATTTAAATCCGATTGTTGTAATTTCGATCTTATCTTATAGTTGCGTTTGTTTAGTTTGCTTGAAGTGCAAATATGTAGTAATTTGCATGAAAATACTAATTTTTATGACGCTTAGGAGGCATAGACATGTATTTGTCTAAAATACGTAAATTTCCTTGTCAGACCTCTGGCTTTAATCGTTCACTGTAGCCAAAATTTCTATTTGATTATCAAAATTTTGGTTTCATTTTATAGCTGTCAGTCCGTTGTCTACGTCAAATACAAATTTGTAGTACTTTTCATAAGAATACTAATTTTATAAGGTTCCTGATATTTTTGGGGTTTATGGAAACTTTCTCCCTTCACGGCATTCCTGTGGCTTAGTTTTTCAACCGATGTGCTATACTTTGGTGTCAGTGAATAGATCAGCGTCTGAATTTTCCAAAAAGTATAAATTTGTGGTATTTCGCAAATTTTAAGGCCGGGTTTGGTGGTTGAAAGCCAAAAAAATCCCAATTTTGCACGTGTAAACTCCCCAAAAACTTTAAATGGGTTTTTCTCCCCTTAAACGTTCAAATTTCGCATTTTTACGTTTTAATTGAAAGGCTTAACCCACACTAGTGTTTAGATAGTCGGAACATCATTTAGGCAAAGTTTCGAAAAATTGCTGTTTCTAGAACACGTGCAGTTTTTGTGCAGATTTTCAGCTTTGATTGCTTACTGTGCCCGTAATTTAGATCCGATTGTTGAAATTTGGGTCTTATCTTATAGTTGCGTTTGTTTAGTTTGCTTGAAGTGCAAATATGTAGTAATTTGCATGAAAATACTAATTTTTATGACGCTTAGGAGGCATATACTCGTACATGTATTCGTCTAAAATACGTAAATTTCCTTGTCAGACCTCTGGCCTTAATCGTTCACTGTAGCCACAATTTCTTTTTGATTATCAAAATTTTGGTTTCATTTTATAGCTGTCAGTCTGTTGTTTACGTCAAATTCAAATTTGTAGTTCTTTTCGTAAGAATACTAATTTTGATAAAGTTCCTTATATTTTGGGGGCAGGTTATGGAAACTTTTTCCCTTTACGGCATTCCTGTGGCTTGATTTTTCAACCGATGTGCAATATTTTCATCTAAGTGAATAGATCAGCGTCTGAATCTTCCAAAAAGTATGAATTTGTGGTATTTCGCAAAAGTTGAGGGACGGGTTTAGTGGTTGAAAGCCAAAAAAATCCCAATTTTGCACGTGTAAACTCCCCAAAACCTTAAATGGGTTTTTCTCCCCTTAAACGTGCGAATTTGGCGTTTTTACGTTTTTATTGAAAAGCTTAACCCAAACTAGTGTTTTGATGGTCGGAACATGTTTGAGGCAAAATAACGAAAAATTGCTGTTTCTAGAACACGCGCAGTTTTTTTGCAGATTTTCAGCTTTGATTGCTTACTGTGCCCGTAATTTAAATGCAATTGTTGAAATTTTGGTCGCATCTTACGGCTGCGTTTCTTCAATTTGCTTGAAGTGCAAATATGATGTAATTTGCATGAAAATACTAATTTTTATGACGCTCAGGAGGCATAGACATGTATTTGTCTAAAATACGTAAATTTCCTTGTCAGACCTCTGGCTTTAGTCGTTCACTGTAGCCACAATTTCTATTCGATTATCAAAATTCTGGTCTCATTTTGTAGGTGTCAGTCTGTTGTTCACGTCAAATACAAATTTGTAGTACTTCTCATAAAAATACTAAGTTTTATAAGGTTCGTTATATTCTTAGGGGAAGGTTATGGAAACTTTTTCCCTTTACGGCATTGCTACGGCTTGATTTTTTAACCGATGTGCTATGTTTAGGTGTGAATAAATCAATCAGCGTCTGGATTTTCCAAAAAATTTGGTCTTATTTGTAGCTGCTAGTGTATTCTTTACGAGAATACAAATTGTAATATTATTTTTGAATACACACTTTTTTATGAAGGTTAAAATAGGAATGCACCCCTCAACATTTTAAATTGCTTTTTCGCCCGTTAATCGTGCGAATTCCGCGATTTAACGATTTTATTTAAAGGTTTAGCAGATCTTTAGCTTTGACCGCTCACTGTACCCACAATTTCTATCCGATGGTCAAAATTTTGGTTCCATTTTGTAGCTGCCAGTGTGTTCTTTTCGGCGAATACAAATTTGTGATACTATTTACAAATAGATTATTTTTTATGAAGGGTTAAAATAGGAATACACCCCTCAAAGACTTTAAATCGCTTTTTCTCCCCTTAAACGTGCAAATTCCGCGTTTTTACGATTTGAGTTGAAGGCTTGAAGGTGGATCTCTAGCTTTGATCTTTCACAGTACCCACAACTTCTATCCGATTCAGAAAATGTTGGTCGCATTTTGTAGCTGCCAGTATATTCGCTTCACTTTTTTTATGAAGGTTAAAAAAGGGATACACCCCTCAAACCTTAAATCGCTTCTCCTCCCCTTGAGTGTGCGAATTCCGCGATTTAACGATTTAATTTAAAGGTTTGGCAGATCTCTATTTTGACCGTTCACTGTATCCCCAATTTCTATCCGAATGTCAAAATTTTGGTCTCATTTTGTAGCTACCAGTGTATGCTTTACCACAAATGAAAATTTGTAATATTATTTTCAAATACACTATTTTTTATGAAGGTTAAAATAGGAATACACCCCTACAAAACTTTAAATCGCTGTCTCTCCCCTTAAACGTGCAAATTCCGCGTTTTTAAGGATTTGAATTGAAGGCTTGAAGGTGGATCTCTAGCTTTGATCGTTGACTGTACCCACAACTTCTATCCGATTCTCAAAATGTTGGTCTCATTTTGTAGCTGCCAGTATATTCCCTACGACAAGTACAATTTTGTAATATTATTGAAAAGAACACTATTTTTTATGAAGGTTGAATTAGAAATACACCCCCAAAATTTTAAATCGCTATTTCTCCCCTTAAACGTGCGGATACCGCGTTTTTACGATTTAATTTAAAGTTTTGGCAGATTTCTAGCTTTGACCGTTCACTGTACCCACAATTTCTATCCGATTGTCAAAATTTTGGTCTAATTTTGTAACTGCCAGTATATTATTTCCGAAAAGTACAAATTTGTAATATCATTTACAAACACACTATCTTTTATGAAGGTTGAAATAGGAAAACACCCCCCAAAAATTTAATTCGCTTTTCTCCCCTTAAACTTGTGAGTTCCGTGTTTTTACGATTTTAATTTAAAGGCTTGGCAGATCTCAGCTTTGATTGTTCACTGTTCCCACAATTTTTATTCGATTGTCAAAATTTTGGTCTTATTTTGTAGCTGCTAGTGTATGCTTTGCGACAAGTACAAATTTGTAATATTATTTACAAAAACACTATTTTTTATTATGGTTAAAATAGGAATACACCCCCCCGAAACTTTAAATCGGGTTTTCTCCCCTTAAACGTGTGAATCCCGCATTTTTATGATTAAATTTAAAGGCTTGGCAGATCTGTGGCTCCGACCGTTCACTTTACCCACAATTTCTTTCCGATTGTTAAAATTTTGGTCTCATTTTGTAGCTGCCAATGTAACCTTCACGACAAGGATAAATCTGTAATATTGTTTACATACACACTATTTTTTATGAAGGTTAAAATAGAAATGTACCCCGCCGAAACGTTAAATCGCTTTTTCTCCCCTTCAACGTGCGATTTCCGCGTTTTTACGATTTAATTTAAAGGCTTGGCAGATCTCTAGCTTTGATCGTTCACTGTACCCACAATTTTCATCCGATTGTCAAAATGTTAGTCTCATTTAGTAGCTGCCAGTATATTTTTTACGTCAAGCACAAATTCGTTGCATTATTTACAAATACACTATTTTTTATGAAGGTTAAAATAGGCCTACAGCAAAAAGAAACAAACTTGTCTGTATAAGAAGCCACATGCACTTTCGAAATTTGTTTTCACTGTTTGAAAGCAATACATGAGTGTAAATACACAAATTAAAACAAATGTAATTTTTTTAAGTGGTCTCATAAGTGAGATGTGGTTTTTGGGGACTATTTTTGGGAACTTTTCTCCTTTATGGCATTACTGTGGCCACGTTTTTTCAACTGATTTGCAATATGTTAGTCTTAATGGATAGATAAGCGTCTGAATTTTCCGAAAAGTATACATTTTTGGTACTTTAGAAGAGTTTAAGGCAGTTTTAATGGTTGGAAGTGATAAAAAATCGCAATTTTCTACGGGTCTTTGACCAAACTAATCGGGTCAGAGTGTTTTTAGTCAATTTGGGCAATTTTGTGAAACATTATGTGGTGATCACAACATGGGCCGATATCTGCGCTGCAATGAATTACTGTAGACATTTCTAGGGTTTTGTACTAAAATACCAAACCCCTATCGCAATCAAAACCTGTGTCCGTCTGTCCGTCCGTCCGTCTGTACGTCACAGCACTTTTTCTCCGAAACTATAGAAGCTACAGCAATGAAACATTGTGGAAAGGTAAGAAGTGGTGACATCTTGAAAGTTTTGGGATGAAAAAATTTTCCAAAGGGGTTTAAGGGAGATCTCTCCATATAGGAAGGTTTTCCTTTAAAAATTTTCACCATTGGTAGTCGAGTAGGTCTTAATGAGATCTTTTCAAAACAAATCTTAAAATTGCCTTATCGTTAGCGGGGGGCAGGGGATCGATTTTATATTTTCTTGAATAAGATCTCAACGGTGTCCTTAAATTCAATAAAATTCAGTACACGGACTGTACTGAATATTTCATAATGATCCAATGGTACTTAACGAATTTATAGCGATTTGAATTTTCCTGTATTATTATGGAAAATCTTGGAAACATATGGCTATGGAACAATACGCGCTTTTTACCGACCAAGACACTACAGCTTTGCTAGGATTTGCATGAAAAATCTTTGTGAGTCGGTTTAGCTAGTAGTATCAGTAATCGTAAAATGAAAAAGTGGCTATTTTAAATGCGAAGATTGAATAATTTTGAGATATTTTTCCCCAACTTCAACGTTTGAGGTACATGCTTTTGACACTTGATTCAATTTAATAAATGACTGAAAATGAGTACCTACAATTAATACTCATACATGAAACAAGTCGAGGAGGCAGGAGCGAACTCCTAGCAAAAGGGCTTTATAACCATTCTAGGATTCAAAAAAATAGGTCATGAATAGATGATTACAGTACAGGGGAGTGGCCCCTGAAAAAAAATTTTTAACAAAGGTAGCCGATATGAGTATCAAATAAAAGTTCTTTATGGGAGCTTTTCAAAACAATTCTTAGACTGACAGTTTTTACTTCAATGGGGGCACAGGGGGGAAATACATGAAAAATGTGTTTCCTCCCTGGTGATCTAAAAAATCTGAGAAATTATGAACCGAGATATTTATGAGTATAACAATAACAAATACCTCTGAAGTCAAAATTCGTTCAACTTTGTTAATAATAGTATGATCTTTGAATTTCATATTTTCTCCAATAAGTTGAGTACAAAACCCTTCTGACATGAGCGAAGGTCTGTTTACCCAGCTTGTTAAAGCTGCTATTTGGTAAAACACAACGCATACAGAGCGCACTCTACGTTATATCAAGGGGACTTTGGAAACAGGAGACAGCTGTTGATTGATTAAGTCAATGCAGATTTTGCAAACAATATTAACAATCAAAAATCGGATTCCAGATTTGTTTTCAAGGTGTTTAAAAATACAGTTGACTGAACTTCACGCAAACAGGAGAATGTGGCTTTACCTTCAACTGAAGCTGAGTTCGTTTCACTTGCAAATGGAACATGTAAAGCAAAATGGATTTCGATTTGGTCAAGCGAAATTGGTTTTAGAGGCCAAAAACTAACTACAATTTACGAGGACATCAAATCAGCTCAATGCTTTGCCGAGGAACCAGGTGAATAAACAAATAAAGTGCATCAATATCGAGTATCATTTTATACCTGATAAGATAGATACTGGCAAGACAGAATTTGAATATAAGGCAAGCTCGGATCAATTCGCTGACACAATGATATAGGGGCTTGGATGCATTATGTTTGAAAGCCGACTATATGGCTTCGATAATTTTGATAACTTTAAAAATGTAGGTTTATATGAAAATCGTATGAATAATTGTTGCGTAATAATTTTGTATTCGAATTTGAATAAAAAGCTGGTATTAAAAATGTGGGCCCAGTTCAATTTATAATTTAAACAATGACAATATAGCGCAGCAATTAGGTGATTGGCGACCAGTGCATTCTCTTTCATCCTCCATTCATTCCAGTTCATAAATTCAATGTATTCACATCGTGATTAACATAAATCTTAACAAACGCTGCATTACATATCACAATGGCGACCAACTTTTTCATTATATAGGGTTATCCATTTTACGCTTGGGAAAGTAAAGCTTAGGAAAACATATTAAATATTTAGGTGAAAACAAAACTTGCCATTATACGTGAAATACAAAATAATTCAAATGTCTTCCACGGGACCTCTTACAGGCCTCAATCCTTTTGAGGTAATTTTCAATGACTTTTCGGTACAATTCCGGCAATATCTCGGCCATAACTTCACGAATATTGGTTTTCAATTGCTCAAGATTTTGAGGATTGTTCGCGTAAACACAATTTTTTGCATAGCCCCATAAAAAGAAATCCAAAGGTGTTAGGTCGCTGGATCTTGCGGGCCAATTGACATCACTCAATCTCGAAATTACGCGTCTTGGAAATTTCGCTTGCAAAAGTGCTCGATTAGCCTGTGTTTTGTGGCTTGTGGCTCCGTTCTGCTAGAACCACATGTTTTCCAGATCATGATCTTCAACTTCTTTCCAAAAATAATCGGTTAACATCCGTCCACAGCGGTCAGAATTGCTTATAATGTCTCTTCCCTGATCGTTTTCAAAAAAATACGGGCCAATAACACCACCAGACCATAATGCACACCAGACGGTCACTTTTTCCGAATGCAAAGGCCTTTCTGCAATCACTTGAGGATTTTGAGAGCCCCATATGCGGCAATTCTGTTTATTTACGTAACCACTGAGCTAAAAATGAGCCTAATCACCAAAGAAAATTTTGTTCGAAAAATCGTTATCAATGGCTTGTTGTTCAATTACCCGATTCGCATATATTCTGCAATGTGGATGGTCTTGAGGCTTAAGTTCTTGAGTGAGATGGATTTTGTACGGATGCAAATGCAAAATCCGCCACAATGAGCCGTAAGACAAGCCCAAATGTTGAACACGTCGAGGAATCGACAAATTTGGGTGTTCCTCCACACTTTGAGCAACAACAGCGATATTTCCAGCAGAAAGAATGCTGCGATGATGCACAGACCTTGCAATATAAATAAACGATCCAGTCTCTTCAAATTTTCTCACTGTGTTTGAAATTGTTTGCTCTGTAGGTCGATTATGTCGATCGTAATCGGCTCGTAAGGCCCTAAATGTTGATACAGCGGAATCGCCATTCTTATAAGAAAATTTAATAATTTGAACGCGTTCTTCAACTGTTAAACGATCCATATTTCAAAATGGCAAACCTTCAACTAAAAAAACACGCTTTTGATGACACTTAATTCTGACAGATGTCAAATGGCAGGGCTATACTTGCCTACCACGGAATGGATAACCCTGTATTAACATGTTTAAATGATTACCTATTGAACCTCAGTCAAAAACAAATCGCTCAAATAAGTATCCAAAAAGTAGTTAAATACTTCACTTAAATATTTAGGCAACACAACAATCCATACCTGTCCTGATGGATTGCATTGCACTGATGTAAAGACGATTTTCTCCAAAGAAGGTTCTGCAGCTTGCATATTGTCAAGAGCATGCAACAAATGTCCGCCTAATGCACTTAGCACTTGTATTAATTCCAAGCAATATGCTGCCTGTAAAAATGGAAAACCAGAAACGCTTATCCAAAGTTGTCAAGCATCGAAGCCATACTGCAGCATGGAATATAATTCGGATGGCAACATAATTAATGTTTGCACCCCTTGGATTCAAGTAAGATTTTCATTGTTTTAATTCTTAAATAATATATTGACCACTATTTCTTTCAAGACTATTGCTTGCCGTGGAAAATGTGAGCCTGAACCAACGACAACTGAGCCTCCTCCAATGGAGACTTCACCACCATCCGCGCCAAAGCCTCCACCAAATTTTGAACAATGCTACGGTAAGGACAATTTTAAACTTAACTTTGATAAAGCTTTTACTACGTCCACACTAAAGCATCTTATGTAATTTTGGTGTTTGTTTTGTGATTTGCATATAAATTAAGCCACAATCTACTCCAGTAACGACATGGAAGGCAAATATCTCCTTTCCCGATTTAGAGATCATAAAATTTATGAAAATGTCAGAATTTTTCTGGCATACATGTACAGTGCTCCTGACACTACTTGCATTGATGGTAAAACCATAACAAACATTCTGGTTATGATACAGTGGGAAGGCCTTCCCATAGATATTGGTACCCTCCATAGGTTTTATATTAGATACCTTGAGGAATTAGGTATAACATCAGCACAAACTAATAAAGACCTCCAAACTTACGGGTCGCATCTGAGCTCTAATTATATATCAGCACTACAAAGATCTAGAGAGCAACATCGTTAGTTTTTTTGTCCCCAATAACGCACATATTTCTAAACGCCTCAGACTCATTACCACAATTGCGGTAGTATGAGAGGAAAAACTAATAAACTAAAGGATGATTCATAACAAGTGTACACATGTGAATGGGACTTAACTCTTATTTATTGCCAGTTTTAGGCTCATATATTAACAGATTATAACAGTTTGGTCTTTTGCAATTTTGACCATGGCATCATACATATCAGTCATACATGCCACACATCACGCGAAACAATCGATTTATCGAAAACCAAGTTTGGAAATCAAATAATTTCACGAAATGGACCCATGAATTGGCCGGCGAGATCGTGTGATTTGACTCCTTGTGACTTCTTCCTTTGAGGATTTCTGAAGGGTCGTGTTTACGCTGATGCTCTTTAGACTAGTGAAGCATTGAAAAACAATATTCGAGCCAACATACGCCTAATAACGCCGGAAATATGCGAAAATGTCATCGAAAATTACAATCATCGTTTGTAGTCTGTAAAGCAGCACGAGGTGCACATATGCCCAAAGTAATTTCATATTTAATTGTAAGGTATCAAATTTTTATAATAAATAAACATTAGAGCTCCATCTGTTTTTTTTCGACAAAAATGTGTGCGATTGTTATAAATTACCCTATATATCTGGATGCCAAATCATGCCATTTTAATGTTCTTTCCTTAACTGAAACGTGGTTGAACGAGTCTTTTCTTAATGAGGAGATTCTCGATGAAAACTGGACTATTTTTAGAGACGACAGAGATTCTCATAGCATAGGGCAATCACGTAGAGGAGGTGTCTTGATTGCAGTGCATAAGTCGTTTTTCAGTGAGTCCATAAGTACAGTCTCTGACAATTCTTACCAGCAAAAAATTGTCTGCATCAAAACGGCAAATGTAAACTGGTATATAGGGGCGCTTTATATCCCTTCAAGATCTACTGAAGCAGTTTACAGTAGTGCATTTGATGTTATTTCTTCATTAGCTACTTTCACCAATGAAGAAGACATAATTATCATCACCGGGGATTTTAACCGAACAAATCTGACATTTATGGTCACTTAATCTGATAGTGGTCTACTCCCAGTCAATCTTCTCAACAGTATGGACTTCAACATTATTAGCACCCTACATGGCAATGATTTGCAGACAGTTGCTCCGACTCCCAACCCTCATGGTAATTGGTTAGATCTCATATTTACTAATGCATATGACGAAGTTGTAGTGAGCCCAACAAGCAATGCGGAACATTTATTTTCCAATAGCCGCCACAATTCCGCAATTTCAGTTGAATTAACTACTACGGATAGTGCATGCTATCTTTCGTACGATAATTGTATTGTTTTTGGCTTCCTTAATACCGACTATGATAGCATTAACAAACATCTCTACAATATTGAATGGGCTGGTACGCTTTCAACGTTAGATATAAACGACGCAGTAGATTGTTCCTACAATATTTCCATGGACGCCGTTGAGAGATATGTACCCAAATTTAAAAAGAAAAATAAGCTCTCTGAGCCTGGGTTTGATGACAATTTGCGCCACTTGCAAAATCAAAGGAATAAGCTCCACCAAATAATTCAGACAAAATCAAACGTTAGTCAAGAAATTAAAAATAAATATGAGGAACTGGGAAAAGAGTTTCAAATCAAATCTCGGGAAGCATATAATTCGTATGTTAATATTATTGATGAAAACATTACTCACAACCCGAAAAAGTTATTTGACTTCGTTAATATCAAACGTAAGTCTCAAAGATTTCCCAATTCGATGGTGTATCAAGGATCAAACTCATGCAATTCCGAGGATATCTGTGAATTTTTTGCAACCCATTTCCAATCCGTATATTGTCCAACTAACTCTTCATTCTACAGATCTTCTTCAGACATAAATTCAGCATCGCTCATCAAAGAACTTCGCATTTCCGAAGAGGATATATCCAATGCAATAGAAACGCTTGATCTAAATAAAGGCCTGGTCCTGATTTACTCCCTCCTCGCTTCTTGTTTCACTTTAAAGTGCAATTGATACCACCTCTGCAGATCATTTTTAATAAATCCCTCACTTATGGAATTTTCCCATCAATTTGGGAGAAATCCCACTTGATTTTAATTTATAAGGATAAAGACAAGGTGTCAGTTGAAAATTACAGAGGCATTGCAATACTATCAGCAATTCCTAAACTTTTTGAAAAAATAGTCTGTTCAAAAATATCGCCCATCATTGAGTCTCGGCTGAACGATCAACAGCATGGTTTCCGAAAAAACCGCTCAACAGTTACAAATCTCTCAGTGATGGTTTCTAGTGTCCTTTATGAAATGAAAAAAGGCCATCAAATCGATGCAATTTACACCGACTTCAGTAAAGCGTTTCATCATGTCAACCACAAAATCTTGAGCAAAAAATTACAAAATTTCAGTATCTACAGCCCTTTGTTAGAATGACTCGACTCGTATCTCAAAAATAGGACGTAAATCGTCAAATTTCAAGGATTTTTGTCCAAATAAATAAATGTCTTCTCCGGTGTACCTCAAGGCAGCTATCTTGGTCCCATACTTTTTAACATCTTCATTTCGGATCTCTCTGTTATCTTTTTGGACATTCCGCATCTATTTTATGCTGACGATCTCAAGCTATTCAAGGTGGCAACGTCTCCAAAGGATACGGAATTCCTTCGAAACAAGTTAAACTCTCTTTTAGAATGGTCAGAAAAAAACCTACTCTCTCTGAATTTCGAAAAATTTCAGATTTCCCGTAAAACTCTATCCTTGCCGTCGATTATTATCTTGACTACCACAAACTTAAAAGAGTGAACAGCATTGTAGACCTCGATGTTATTTTGGACTATAAATTACGTTTCAATCTGCATTATGATGAAGTCCTTGCTAGAGCCAATAAGCTCATCGGCTTCATCAAGCGTTAATTCAAAGAATTTCAAAATGTTTGGGTATCCATAGAAAAAAGTCCAGTGGTGTGAGGCCTAGACTTCTGGGTGGCCATGCAATGTCACTTCTGCGCGATATGAGGTTATCTACAGGGGATGGATCATAGTACTCTTTGCGTATAGACGTCTTTTAAATCGCTCCTGTCAAAAGTTTTCAAAAATTAGATTAATTTTTTAAAAAACGTCAGTCCGAAGTTGATTTTTATCGGAAAAAAACTTATATTGTTGAAGTAATCGGCTCAGGGAATTTCTATCGAATATTTTTTACTTCGACAGGTAAAAAAAGAAAGAACCAAAGAAAACTTAGTATTGCCCGATATATGACAACGAATACCATATTAAATATTTTTGTGGTAACCTTTTACACAGAACGCACACAGTGCACTCATGAAATGCTCCATAATAATTAATTTCTGAAGCTTGAGCTACTCATCCCCAGCCTTCGCGAGTCTCTCCCGTAATTCATACAAACGCAATAAGTTCTTAAAATCGTCAGTCTTTCTGGCCCACTCTGTATAATTTGAAAGTAACCAACTTAATAAGGATAAAACAAATTTAAAATTATAGAATTAAAGCAGTGCTTAATGGGTTACAAACTGAAAGGAAATACCATCAACACTTGTTCAAAATAACACACGGAGGAACGGGGATACATAAATGCAACACTTATGAAGTCACAATAATGAAAAAGTAAGCACCATCAAAAAACAGAAGAAATGTCAGGTGGAATCGTGCCAAGTCAGAATGAACACTTTTACCAAACTTAAAAATTATGCTCAAAAATTACATAATTTTGGCTGGTGTGAACGCAATATAAGCTCAATGTTGAACTTGTGATTACCATGTGATTTATTTACATTTTTCAGTTCCAATGCGAGCAAGAAAGGCAAAACGGAATATTTGAAGCTAACTGGTGCAAATGATACTAGTAATATGTGACCAAATGAGAGGACCGATTGGGATCTAATTTTTTTAAATTCAAAATAAAGTATTGTTTCATGTTATTATTTTTTGGAAGTAATTTGTATTGATTATATTTCAGTACCAATTCAAGTTAATATTATTTGTTCAGAATATCATGCCAATAACAATCGTTTTAATTTTTTCAGGTATAACGAAAATTTCCTGAACCATTAAATAATTAAATATTTCATATGCAACTCATGGCCCACACAAGTCTTTCAACTAATTCAATAAACTGCGCTGAATATTTAATTCTATAGTTTTTTTAAATTATGGTTTAAAATTAATCGTCAATCATTTATATCTCTTAGATAAATATTGAATGTATTTCATTTTGTTTATTCAACATATTTGCAACACCACATCATTTTTGAATTATTTAGGCAGATAAAATTACAACATTTAAATAAAACAACATTGCAACAATAGCAAAAGTTACAGCATCTTTTCCATTCCTAAACGTAAGTGATGGGACTTCGAGGTATGATTATTTACTTTATGTTTTAAATTAAAATAATTCAATATCTTCGAAGACTGATTTTATAGTGAAAATGCTGAAATCATAAATTCAAACATTAGGTATTTGGAACTCCTGTAGTAACCTATGTTAGGCACCGGGTGGGCGAAGAATACAACCCAAAATGTGTAGTGCCCACCATTAAACACGGCGGTTGCATGGCTGCCGATGGAATGGGCAAAATAGTGTTGTGTGAGGGGTGAATGAACAGTGAAAAATACAACCAAGTCCTAGGATCAACTCTATCTCCGTCAGTGACGAAAATTTTCGGCGACACGAATAGTGATGGAATATAATTTCAAAAAAGACAGCACCACTTGCCATAAATCTGCTCACTCTATGGCATGGATACCTTGAAATGGCATAGACTTCCTAGACTGGCTACCACAATCACCGGACCTCAATCCGATTGAGCATATTTGGAGTATATTGAAGAAAAACATCAAGAGCAATTCAATTAGCAATAAGAACTCCCGGCTGCTTCAGAGCATGAGTGGGGACAAATCACAAAAGAAGAGTGCTTTAAGTTGGTAATTTACCAAATATGTTTTATTCACATCACATATGTTAAACTATCCTAAAACTGGCAGATTAGTAGGTTGCCTAATACTTTTGCCCGTTGCTGTACAATCAATTAACACAAATAATAATAATTCACCTTTCATTATGTTAAGTTATCCAAAATTCTAAAGGACAATCAATTCATGTTAACCAATTCGAATAAGAATCATTAACCTTTCATTAAAAAGCAAAATCGCGTTAAGTTCAATACAATAAATACATGTTACTATTTTCAAGAATAAAAAGTTGCTGTAGTTGCAAACATCCGCCATTATGGAAAATGTATGCACGCGCAAGAAGCAAATTGCACATCTGCAAAAAATTATATTATAACAAGTTGAGTAAGCAGGAGAGTGCTCCTACCAGAAGGTCTTTGTATACATCCAAGGGTTAGAAACAAGTTTTCTAATAGCGTGAATCGATAATTTGAACTATTCATCCAGTACTTTGATATGAAATTGTTCAAATTTCTGCAAAAGATGCACAGGTTCTTTCATAAGCACAAGGCAGCCGCCGTTTTCATCCAGCTTAAATGATTTTTTTGACTGCTCGGCCGATTGAACATATTCAAGTTAAACACTATTCTTTAAATTTTCATGAAAATTAAAAGAAAATAAAAGTGCCTAGGTCGATTTGAAATCTGTATCAACCATAAATACGGGTTATTGTTGTTGTAATTCCATATAATTGAAATGGCTGTAACTACTTTGATTATGATTCGATCTCAATTAAACAGAAATACCTTATATCAGTCTATATAATTGCAAAATTTCAGAAAGCTTAAAGGTACCGTTTTGATTTTATGGGCGAAAATGTAAAATCTACAAATCATACTATTATTAACAAAGTTGAGTGAATTTCAATTTCTAAGGTATTTGTTGCCTTGTACTCATAAAGTCCTACATTCGTGATAATTTTCAGATTTTTCGGCTCAAAGGTGTCCAATCGTGAGGGAGGTGGGGTACCAATTTTTGGTACATTTTGCCTTCCCATGGGCCCCCTAATTCATAAAATTCATTTCATTTAATACCCTACTCGATTATCTTCGATAAAAAAAAACATTTAAGGACTCAATTATTATAAGGGGGGGGGGGACCCCCTTGAATAAAATTAAATTTTTGTTAAGACACAAAGTTTGAGCATTCTAGCTTCTATAGTTTCTGAGGAAACTTGCTGTGACGTACGGACAGACGTACAAACAGGTCGCGAAACTAGTAGATCATTGTAAAAAAA
This sequence comes from Odontomyia ornata, assembly GCA_963969285.1. Taxonomy (NCBI): domain Eukaryota; kingdom Metazoa; phylum Arthropoda; class Insecta; order Diptera; family Stratiomyidae; genus Odontomyia; species Odontomyia ornata. Next base: position 232,708,489 of record OZ017741.1, on the reverse strand, counting down.
TTTTTTACAAAAACTTAAAAAGAAAAATTAGCCATTCAATAAAACATTGTTAGTCAAACAATCATTAAATGCATTTTATTTCATTTACGGGAAAAGGTTTCACGTTGGATTTACATGGTCCGTCAAGCCGGATAATCTATTCAGCAGGACTTGGACACTTTTAACCCTTAAATGCATGATGTTGCCAATTCGCAACGAACATTATAGTAGCTGTTAATTGAAGCTTTTCAGTCAGAGGTCAAAGTCAAAGTCAAAGTCAAAAGCGCTTTATTTAATACCAATCGTTATAAATTTTTAAAAGAACATAACGCAAATTCCAAACAATAAAACTATAAAAAACTAAATTTATACGTTATCAGTTAAACACATTTAATGAAAAAAATACACTTGCAAATTTAAATTAATTAAGATTATTAGATATTTTTTGATTCAATTGGAAATAGGAGAAAAAACCAACCAGCATTATTCAAAAATTACTTATACTACTAACACAACAATGAACTAATATGTTACACCCTAATTCTAAATAAGTTCAATCAAAAACAAAAATAAAACGTTACCTTATCTTGAAACCTATACCTAATTTATAATACAAATAAACTACAATACTAGATGTTGCAATAATGAGATAAATCTAAAAAACTAAGTAACGAGAAAAAGCACAAAAACAGAAAATAAACACGAATAATTTAGACATTGTCATTCAGCCACCAACACCTAGATTGTTCCATCTCAGCTCGACCAGCCTCAACGAATCTAGCAAATGAGTATCTCCATTGGAATTGTTGGTCTCGTGAACTCAGATTCGGAGGATATTTTATCTTCTTATCGGTGGCCCGTCGGTATATGTGATATATGATTGGAACGCCATCAGAATCAAAAACATATCGATTCATGTCCAAATACACGAATGCTTCTGGAGGAACGAACCCAGTAGTGAGGCAAGTCACAATATACCCGTCTGTAGGGTGGAACGGCTGTGAAATCCAAGGGTTTTCACTCACAGTTACAGATCTTGCGATATGATTCCGAAGAAGTTTCAATATGAAGATATCGACTCTTGTCACTTGAGCGGTTCGATAAATTTTTCTATTCGATGTATAATGTTTCCAATCCGTCTCAGGCTTTCTGTACAAACCAGTACATGCACGAAGACATTTCCTTTCGAAAACTCTTAATCTTTCCATTGTACTAGCACTCTGGTTGTAACAGATCTGACATCCATATGTCAAAACTGGCTTAACCAGGGTCTTGTAACAAATAACTTTGACCTTTTGATCAATGTATCTGGAATGAAAGAGTCGCCGAAGGGCCATGACTACTTTAAGTGCTTTACTGAGCATGATTTTGACATGTTCAGTATAGTACAGATACTGATCGAGATGAACACCGAGGTATCGAACACAGAATTTATGTGGAACCCGTTCTGAACTACCCTCACCAGCCATAATGTGGAAATCCTTCCAATTACGTTTCAGGTCTTGACTGGCCCCCTGCAGCGTTGTCCGAAACAAAATTGTTTCGCACTTCTGCGCATTGATTTTCATTCGCCAATTGTCGGTGTAGAGCTGCACATCATTAAACATTTTTTGAAGATTGCTCTGAACAATTGTAGCTTTTCGGTCTGCCGTATAGATGATCAGATCATCAGCAAACGCTACCAATGATCGCGTTGGCGAGACATTAAAATCAAAGCTGTTCAATAGCTTGCGAATGAATTTCGAGAAGAGCAGGGGCGCAGTAACTTTTCCCTGCTGTAGACCATTCAAGACCTTGAATTCGCGCATTGTTATCAGATTTCTATTAGTTACAACAAATGAGTTCCCGTATAACATATTCCACATCATGGCGACAAGGTGTCTGGGGAACCTGTCCTGAAGAAGTTTGAAAACTAGTCCATCTAACCACACCGTATCGAAGGCTTTCTCCATATCAATGAGACATGCTCCAACACATTCTTTGTTGTTTAGTTTCCAACAGATGTCTGAGGTTACTTTCGTTATTGCATTTATGGTCGAATGCCTGGCATGAAAACCAAATTGGCAATTCGGCATCAAGTCATATTTCTCAATATGGGCGTTTAATGCTCTGTTGAGTATCACTTCAAACACCTTGCTGATGTTAGGCAGCAAGCTGGTTGGGCGATAGCTTTTAGGGCATGAAGATTCTTTTCATTTCTTCAAGATCGGAAATACCTTAGCCTTTTTCCACTCATTTGGGAAATGTGAATCGTTCAACGTGTTGTTGAACAATATGCAATAATTCCTAATAGCAACCTCAGGCAAATGTCGGAGAACTATATTTGGAATACCGTCAGTACCACATGATTTTTCGTTGTTTATTCTGCGAAATATGAAACACAAGTCTTCATAGGTGACAAAATAATCAATAAGATTCAAGCTCGGTATGAGGTCAGATGTTAATGTTTCATCAAAATGAAGAATTGATTGGCCGTTCAGGCTTGATTTGAAGTCGGAAACTTTTGTTTCAACGGCCTCCGAAAATATTTCATTCCTTCTCTCAAGGTTTGGCAGATGAACCAATTCAAAATGTGTTCCAATCAGGGCAAGTTTCTGCAATCCATCACATATAATCCTGTTTCCATTTCTATCCGGAGTCGTACTATCAATTTCGATACCAGCCCTATCGAGAAGATTTATCTCATCACTAGTGACCTTAAGATTCGATACCTTCACTCGCGACTTCCTGCGGAATAAGCTTTTCACTTTCGCAAAAACGCCATCTGGGTCCTGTGGGCTAATACCCCTCAGTTTTTCCGCCCATTGATTGCTGACGTCACTCCTGAAGTATGAACGGATTAAGTTCCGGACATTCTTCAGGTGTAATTTCAACAAAGCCAACGAGGGATGGTTGTAGTCCAAAAATCGTCGATAAATATTGTTGACACGGGTGAGAAGAAGGCTTTTTAGTCTTTTCAACCTTGTGATGGTTGGTGTTTCATATCCTTCCACATTGTTTCGATATTTAATCTTGGGAACAACTTTCTCAATCGTTTCCAACGTCAGCTTCTCTAACTTCGACAAATAGAGATCTATTTCATCGTCAGTTCCATTTCACCACTCTGAAATTCAAGTACCTTATTTGTTGAAGGGCACTTGGACTGCTCTTATTTGCAATATGTACCAGGTAAAATGGTAAATTCTTCCTTTCTATGGTCGACCTTCTTGTTGCAAAGGCTTTGACTGAAACAAAATCAATATCTGGTGCAGCCTCCTTGAGCACCTGAAGAAGATCGACCGTATCCTCTCCGCTGTCCAAACCCTTCAACAAGAAGGTCTGATTTTTTTCACTTTTTGGGGTATAGGTGAAGTGTGGAACCTCCCCAGAAATCAGCGCATCTTTGGCTGACTTGAAATCAACCAGTGATTTCGTCCTTATAGTTAATTTTTCGGCATTAACTCTTTTGATTTCGAAACTGGCCAGTTTATTTTCGGCTGCCAATAGCCGAACCATATCTTTCCCGGTTTGTCCGAACACGTTGATTGGCGGAACTTTTTCTGTCTTGTTGGAAGCTTTTTCAGAGGAACCAGCAGAACTGCGGGCTGGTTTTTTCTCCTTATTTTTGTTCTTTAAATATTGAATAAAATTAACGTCATTATCTTGATTAAAATTACCTCCGATATTTTCTTCGATTTCCATATCTTCGGTTAATCCCTCCAGCGCTGCAAAATAATTTTGGCTTCCGTTGGTGCAACCAGCACTTAGAACTTCCATTGGACTTACTTGCTTTGCACTTTTCTTCGGCTTTGTTACCTGTTGCCATTGATTTTGTGGCTGCGTCTTTTGAGGCTTCATCCCTTTCTTGAAAAGATCCTTGAGAGACTGTATCTCTTGCCTTAGTTCGTCATTTTCTTTCTGCAATTTGGCCATTTGTTGATTGTCCGCTATTATTTGCAGCTTGCACCCTCCATCTATGGAGTTTTCTTCGTTATGTTTTCTTTTGGTGATTGTCGGCAGTTTCGTATTCGTCGTTTCCCCAGGTTGCCCCAACGGTGGGAAGCCGTCGGGTTCCTCCATACCAGCGGCGAAATTTTCTTTGTGAATTTGTTTTTCGTTATCAATCGAAGTAAAAATATTCGATAGAAATTTCCTGAGTCGATTACTTCGACAATGTAAGATTTTTTCCGATAAAAATTAGCTTCAGACTAACGTTTTTAAAAAATTAATTTAATTTTTGAAAACTTTTGACAGGAGCAGCTTTTCAGTCAGTTTTTGTGTCCAAATGCAATCCAATCATCAGAACAAAGGAACAACTGTTGGAGAAAAACCGAACAAATGAGATATAGCAAGTTGTCTCTGAATAGTTTGACATATAATTTTGAATGGTGTAAAAAGTTTATGTGTTACTAGAAGCAAATATTCAATTTTTATTTTCTTTGCATAAACGCTATAGAACAATCGTGACAATCGTTATTTCACAAAAACAAAGGTACATTTGCATAAGTGAACGTTCTTTTATTTTATTTTTATCAAAAAATTGAAATATCGCCTAACCCTTTTACGCTTATAACTATCCCAAAGCCTGAAAGTTGCATTTCTTCATATGTTTGCGGTGGTTTTGGTCTAATTTAAAATAAAAGTTCATAACTGTAAGTTTGTTTTGCATTATTGGGGGTTTTGGGAGGGAGACACTTATGTCCCTACATGCGTCAAGGTATTTTTTTTATATTGGGACCCATCATTTACAAAATAACAACAAAATACAGTAAAACACACGATTATTTAATACGTCAAAGCTTTTTTTAAAATACAAAACGAAAAATCTAGTGATATTCCGCAAAACAATTTCTCTCTAATATAAAACATAAGTAGACATCACATGTACAGCATGTGTTATTTGTATGATTTTCTATATGGCTTTTTGGACACTGAACACAGCGTCTTCTGTAAGCCACTTTTACCATTAGGGGAAAACGGGGGAAACATGAACACTCAAGGGAAAACGTTAATAAAACAGCGGTATTAAGACAAAAAGTTTTGTTTATTGCTTTGTAATAAAGTTTTACAATCCAGCTTTCAATTCACTCATCAACATTCATTATTTTTTCATAAAATGTAACAAAAAGAAAAAGAAACAAAACCCTTAGTGTTCTTGTTCACCCGACTAACGTCGGGTAAATCCGAACACCGAGTTTGGTAATCACCAACTAACATGTTAGTTACGACAGAGATCGCATTTAGAACCCACCAATATTGACTGTCCGTCTGTACATTTCTCATGAGCCCAATTTTCACATACATAGCACATAATCCAATCTTCTTCTTACGAAAAATACAATAGTAGTCATCATTTTCGTTCTTCCCTTTTTCTTCCCCTCTCTTATTTTGACCAGGATAATTCAAGCCTTTAATATTCATAAAATGTTTCAATACTCTTTCAGCATGTTTGTTTATAGATTTTCTATCTTTACGTTTCACTCTTGCATATTTTGCATTTTTTCAGTTTTTCTTTTGAATTCTTCTTCTTTCGCGCATTTTCTATTTTCCTTTTCTTCTAGTTGGTCTTTTACAGGTGTACTTGTTAGAATAATCGATGTATTCTTTCTAGTATTACGCTTGGATATTTTTGGAGGAATTAAAGGTAATTCAACAATTTCGCACAGAGAAACTGAGAGCCTGCACGTCTCTTCACTTGATTTTAAAGAGACTGCACGTGTATCAGAAGTTTGAATATCGAAAACGCAACACTGTGAACTTGTCCAGCCGCAGACATATTAGAAGTATAATTGTGAGCATCGGTAACTTGTTGATCACAAATTACCAATTCGTCCATGTGAATGTCGGTTACTAAATTACTTGGATGTTGGGTATCGATCTTACTGTTTTGTGTTCGAAATATTGTTGCCTGTGAGGTATTATTCAGAGGAACGCATGGCTAAATTAGATCAAATTCAATTGGTCGCAAGGGATATATTCCTGCAGATTGAAATCTACTGGCTGCCTTTGCAATATTACTGCACCGGTTAAAAGCATTTGTAAATAATTCAATGATCTCGTATTGTGTGATTGGTTTCCCAAATCGATCTAACATGTAATTCTCACATTTTTGGTTGTATGCAGTTTTTAGAGGACCAAAAAATGTCAAATCTAGCGGCTGGAGTTTAAATGAGATGTGCGGTGGCAGAGTTAGCATAATAATTCCATGGTCTCTGCAAAGTTTGTATGCATTGAGACTGATATGACTCTCACGGTTATCTAATATTAGCAAAATTGGATTTTCTTTGGAAGGCTTTGCAAATGAAACAAAGTGGTGTAGCCAATAAATAAATAAACTTTCATTTATCCATCCAGAGTCTGATACTGGTGCAATCATGTTCGTGTCACTGCCTTTTAGTAAGAGAGCATTCATCCGCTTTCTTTTAAACATAAAAAATGAAGGAATATATTGGCCAGCCGCACTAAATGCACAAACAACTGTTGTTGTGGACCCCCTTTCAGCACTCGTTGCCTTACCAACTTTTTTTCACCTTTTGCTGTTAATATTTCAAAATTTCTTTGAACTGTTGATATACCTGTCTCATCAACGTTAAATATTTTATCAGGTTGAATATGATGTTTGTCTTGTATGACCTTCAAATTATCATAAAATATTTCAACATTACCTTCATTCAGTGCAGAGATCCGATTTAATGAGTTTGCTTCTGGTGTGCTCAAAGATATATTGGGATGTCTCTTCATAAAATTGTAATACCAGTCTTTTCCAGCTAGCTGTTTTACTCGGTCAAAGTTATGAGGAAGGTTATCCCGCTCTGCAAATCGGAAGGCTATTTGGCGAATTTTTCTTATCGTCAATCCATAATAAAGTTTGCTGCATTTAATAATATAGGGCACAAGCTCAAATTCTTGCTCATCTGTAAATAATGGTTTTCTACCATTTCTTGGTTTTTTTATTACAACCTTCTTCAAGTGATCAAAAATTGTAGTTTTAGGCACCGAATAAGTTTTGCTGCTTTTCCAATACTCAGTTTTTTAGCTTTAACATCCTCTACAGCTTTTTGGAGATCTTCTAGTTTAAACTTTGTTTCTGTCTTTCTGATGTAATTATGCGGCATCTAGAACAATGATAAAAAAGAAATGAAAAGAGAACTGACAAATGGGGTAATGCTGAACGTTCGAGATTACTCGACATGGCCTGTTAGCTATTGCCCCTTAGGATCGAAACAATTAAAATTACAATAAACAAGTTGAGTAAGCAGGAGAGTGCTCCTACCAGAAGGTCTTTGTAAACATCCTAGGGTTAGAAGCAAGTTTTCTAATGGTGTGAATCGATAACTTGAATTATTCATCCAATACTTAGATATAAAATCGTTCAAATTTATACAAAAGATGCATAGTTTCTTTCATAAGCACAATGCAGCCGCCATTTTAATCTAGCTTAAATGATTTTTCTGAATGCTCGGCCGATTGAATATGTTCCAGTTAAACACAGTTCCTTAAATTTTCATGAAAATTGAAAGAAAATAAAAGTACCTAAGTCAATTTTAATATATATAGGGTTTTCCAATAAGAGGTGTTATTTTGAATAGATCTTGTGATTTAACACCTTGCGACTTCCCCCTTTGCGATCACGTGGAAAAGAAGGCCTACGCCAACAGCCCAGCGTAGATTCCAGACCTTAAAGATAAATTCGTGAGGCTATCGAGGACATAGGGCAGCCACTTTGCGATTTGCTTATGGAAAATTTCATGAAGAGGATATGGTCCTGTAAGCGTGCCGTAGTGGTTATTTGCCCAATGTTAGTTATTACTATTAACGGCATATCTTCTTCTTTATAATGAAATAAACATCCGATCATTTACTTTAAAAAATGGCACTTTTCCTTTAATATCAAAATAACACCTCTTATTGGAAAACCCTATATAAACCATAAACACGTGTTATCGTTGTTGTAATTCCATATAATTGAAATGGCTATAACTCACTTGATTATGATTCGATCTCAATTAAATTTTGTGAACGTATATATCTCATGTCAGTCTATATAATTGCGAAATTTTAAGAAGTTTAAAGGTACCGTTTTGATTTTATGGACAAAAATGTAAAATCTACAAATCATACTATTATTAACAAAGTTGAGCGAATTTCGATTTCTAAGGTATTTGTTGCCCTTGTACTCATAAGGGTCCACATTCGTGATAATTTTCAGATTTTTCGGCTGAAAGGTGTCCAATCGCGAGGGGGGGGACACCAATTTTTGGTACATTTTGCCTTCCCGCGGACCCCCTAATTCATCAAATGTTTTTTTTATTTCAGATTCTAAAAGTTTTAATCAAGACCTTTCACCTGATATCCCATTCAACTACCTTTGTTAAAAAAAATTTTTTTAGGGCCAATTCGTTATTAGGGGGGACCCCCCTTAAACATTTTTTAAATTTTTGTCAAGGTCTTAACTTTTGAGAGACCATCACTTCTGACCTTTCCACAAAGTTTGAGCATTCCAGCTTCTATAGTTTCTGAGGAAATTAGCTGTGACGCACGGACAGACGGACAGACGGACCGACGGACGGGCAGACGGACAGACAGGTCGCGAAACTAGTAGGTCTTTGTAAAAAAATTTTTTACAAAGACCTAAAAATGTAGGTTAGATTTCTAATGCCATTAGCGTGATTGTAATTCAACTCAACATTATGTGAGTATTTCACTATGTAAAAGTTAAATCACTATAGTTGATAGAAATAAAACTACATCAAGTTACATTTACGGAAAAATTACATCAAAAACACACAAAATAATCAAAAATCCCCACATTGACTCGTATGCGCGTCCGTATCTCCCGTGTTGTAGACTGAAACTACATGCAGCGCAACTTTCAAAGTGGCAGTGAACAAAATTCGGCCACATCGTTCTAACATGTCAGAACTGTTGCATTCGGAATCACCCCGCGTACGTGTTTCCCCCACTTTCCCCTACAAATGATGTGTGCCCTGTTTTTGAACAAGAGACGTTCTCTTATTCATGACTGAATACAAACTTCTCTGGCGACAGGAAAAATTGTCAACAAGTGACGAAATTCGAGGCTTGTAAGGAAAGTTCCCTCAATACATTTGGCTTTGTAAAGCTAGCAATAAATTACATAGGAATTATTCATCACTACATCCAGCAAATAAAAAAATAGCCGTACATAATATTTATTTTCTCGACTCAAAGTGGCTAAAACGCTTCGACTCAGTCAGAGAAGCAAGGCCCGATGGCTTTGCAAGAAAAAATAGGATTGGCCTGTGAATAATAAATAAATAAAATAATTGTTTAAAGAATTTCTATCTATGAACTTAACCATAGCCTTTTCGGAAACAAATAAAATTATATCAAAAGCATTTATGCAAAATACATTTGAGGAAACAAATTGTTTGATTGATTGAAAAGTACGAGTAATAAATATTAAACTAATGGATCATATTATGAATTAAAATATTGTGCAATGGTTAGGATAAACAATGATGTATTATAAAAGGGCTTGAGGTTGTAAGCGAAATTCACTGTCAGTTAAAGTTGATTTTAGGAAGTTTTCCTTTTGCATTATCAAAGTTGTTACTCTGCTAAGTTCATCTGTTGCATAGTGAGTCTCAGTGAAACCCATCAAATTTAAATTGTTATGATCAAATTAGCAATTAATCATCCTGTGTACGAATTGTGTTTCACTAGTAACAAAAAGCTCTTTTTTTTCGCAGAAAACACTTAAATGGTTACCCTTCCCTCGAGGGCGCTCCGATTGAGGTTCTGCGGACCCCGGTTTTGCTCGTCAGAGACGAGCGTGGGCGCCACTCACTTCAGCCCTAAGCCCCCGCGTTAATTGCCAAGCAAGCGGACGGTTTATCGGAGAAATTTCACGTACCTAAACTAAAAATTCCTAACCGACAAATTGAATCTGCGCCAGGAATCAACCGCTAACGAAATCCCACCGACACAACCTATCCCCGAATGCGATTTCTACTAAGCTGGGAGGCAGGAAAACTATGAAATGATATCCCGAAATTTATAGGGGAGCACCTGGAACTAATATTACTCACTCTTCCACGTTATCCGCGAGCCAAGTTAACAATCGAACAATCGTCAAAACTAAAATTTTCACTAAATTCAATATTTAATTCGCAGAAATCTGAAACCTTTAACAATTCACTTGTTTCTCTGTTCTAATAGTACATGAAATTGAATCACTTACTATTAAATCCACATACGTAGGGGGACCCCCGGTATTTCCGCCGTCAATCCAAGTTTCTGCCTCGCTACCTCCGGTAATTTTGCCACCTTTTCCAACTAGCGTTTTAAATACTTCTTGTGGCTCCGATTCCACACAATGGCTTGCCGCCGCCAACCTTGATAATGCCGTTGTTGTCGCTGGGACTTCAATCAATCTACCTTGTGCTTCTGTCGCCACCAAAGGTCGTTCCGCTAAAGAGAACGATTCCATCGTTCACAGGTTCCTCGTCAATTCATCTCCAGCGGGAACCCGTTATGTTTTTTTTTCGCGGGAAATGAAATTTGTTATAGCTGTGCGCAATCTACCAGCGGCACTCAAACTGTTTTGATACTGGGCAAATGAAATATAAATTTCCCTTTCACTAGCACATTCGTGAATGTTTAATAATTTAATTATCGAAGATTTGTTTTTAAGCAAAAACGAAAAGCTGGTGGCATATTCCATCATATGTGGTTATATTCGTACGTTTGTCATACTTGATGAGGATATTTTTGATTGATAAGTGTTGAATGGGTTCGATCGGTGAGTTGAACAAGTGTATTTATTCCTTGAAGTGGTATTGATCCTAGCATCATTGCTAGTTGCAGTTGCTGTAGTTATTGTCACCGTAATCTGTGCTGCTACGTCGAAATCGGTCAATTTTGCATCTCCGTGTGAAGGGCGTTTGCTCAACTTATGTCCATATGAATTTTGATTGAAACTACTCCAACCCCTGGTGCACTTTACGGCACATACAGGTGATTTGTCGTTCTGTTGGCGGACCCGATACTTGATGTATATCCTGCAAATGCCACTACCACAATATCCCATCAGATCCAAAATTTCATGGCACCGCAAAGCAACCGTATGACAGTTTCTGTATCCTGATGTTCAAGGGTGCTATAAATTGAAGCTACAACGCCGGAGGAGTCGCAGTCGATGGCCATTTGTTTTTTTGTGCTGGCGTTCGTGAGAGGAAACTTTTCCTTTTCCTTGTCTGGTGTGAAAGCGGATTTATCTGGCAGACTTTCGCACCAGTTACATACATAGTTGCTTTACTTTACACAGTGTTTTTCTTTTTAAAAATTCAAACATCTATCTGAATTTTCCTTTCACAATAATTCCTAACTTTAAACCTTGGCTCGCAGTGGCTAATGTATCTCGGTGCTCAAAATAAATTCTTCATTTTTTTACGGTCTTGCGTGGGTAGTATACGATAGCTTTCCATCCAGGTGGCCGGGCGGGAAACAAGGATCACTCGTAACAGTCAGAACTGAGACATATTTGCTGACGCCATTTATTGATCGATTGAAATTGTCAATTGACCGAGAAAATCAAAACTGTGACTTACCTTCCGCGTCGTTATTCCAACATATCACTTCCTGCATGTACCTTTACTTCTCACTAGTACGTGGTAATTTAGAGTGTTGCTACCAAATTTGGAGTCCATGCCATAGGAAGCACATCAATCAGCTCAGATTCAAACGGTTTCTATTCTTCAAATTCAACCTTCTTTACTCCCCTTATGATAGCCGACTATATATTTTGAAGCTTCCTACCCTCAAGTCCAGACGATTTTTCCTTGACGAATGCCTTTTCTTCAAGCTTCATCATGGTCTTTTACTTCAAACGGTATGCAGGCAAATTAATACATTCGACGCTACGCGCCCTAATAGACCCTCGCTCCAATCACATGTTCCGTATGCACGTACCAACACCTTCTTCCTCTCTCGCTTGCTACGCTTACCTCGTATGCACAACCAGTGAAGTGTTGGTCTTCTGGTCCTCTACTACAGTTTCTTGGCGTTTTTAAAACCTTTATGAAAAATCAAATTGGTGGTGCAAAACCCGTATAAAAGTAAGTTTCTTCAAAATCGGGTTAATAAATGTACATGCCCTGAGGAAAAAAATTATGACGAAACGGAGGAAATGTTTCACAAACACCTTAAAAGACTGTTCAACTCATTACCTAAAAATTATACAGAAATAATTCTGGGTAGTTACAACGCTAAAATTAGCAATGAGCTATCTCATCGGGAAACGACTGGAGGATATAGCTTCTATAAAGAACCGAATGGCAACGGCCAGCACGTGATGGACTTTGCATATAGCAGAAACTGAGTCATACATTCGACCTGCTTCCTACATCGAAGCCTACAAAAATAACCTGGGTATGACCGGGTGACAACACACAAATCCACATCGACTATGTTCTGATGCAACAACGTTCAGCCTCAAGCGTACTTGACGTCCATACATACCGAGGAGCAAAGTGGAACTCGGATCGTTACTTCATCAAACTAACCTATCGATGCCGTATGCAAAGGCGTATTCAGCAAAGAACAGCTCACTACAAAAATTCGACATCAAAAGACGAAAAACAGCGTCTGCGGCCAAAAATTTCACGGAGACCCTAAATAACCAGTTAGTTCTCATTCCATCAGATACATTGCTGAAAACAAGTAATGAGCTATGGGTGAAAGTGAAGGTGGCAACCAAAACCGTGGCAGAACAGACGATCGGACGTCAAGCTCAGCGCAAAGGAAATGATTGGTTCAACGACAAACGCCAGTATGTGTTAGATGTAAAGAAGCAGGCAAACAAACAATATTCAGGTAGGGTAACGAAGAAACAGAGAGAAAATCATGAAAACCTCAGAAGATTAGCAAGTAAAATAATAAACATCAAGACAAGAAAATACTGTAACGACCAATCGAGAAGCATTGATCTAAGTCTTGCAAGGAACAAAACCAAGACAACCATACAAAGTAGTGGAAACCTGAACCCACCTAATCAACCCAAAATCATGCTTCGCCATGATGACATGGGCAATACCACCGCTGATGAAAGCAGGACTAAGGAAACGTGGTCATCATATTGCAAAAACCTTCTAAATCCTCCGCACAACTGCAGAACATCGGATTCTTTAGAGATTCCCGGAGAGCTTCTATTGACCCATCTAACTCTGAATGAAGTTTGTTCCAACATCAGAGCCTAATAAAATAATAACGCGACGGGCCTCAATGAGATTCCAGTTGAGCTCATCAAATATGGTGGCAGCGGTGTTCAGAAAGCTATTTAGATAGTCACCCAGTACCTTTGGGAACAATAGCATATGTGGAACGCTTGGTGCCAATCAATTATATTCCCAATCCACAAGAAAGTGACGAGCTACAGTGCGAAGACCATAGAGGTAGTTCACTACTTTGTATGCTACAGAAAATATTTTCAAAGATCTTAGAAAATCAAATCATACGCCAACAAGCGAATATCAAGGTGGCTTTAAAGCAGGCAGATCAATGATAAACCAATTGTTTAGAGAAAAACTGCTATGATATACTGACGAAAGGATGGTCAGATAAACAGACAAACCCGATTTCAAAATGGTTTTGTCAGTAGTGCAAAACCCTTAAAAAACAAATGAAAACACACAACACATTCGTCTCATCGTAAAATTTTATGTGTTGTGGAATGTAACACACAAAATGTTTTATGAACGAAAAATGCACACTTATTTTCACCGACAAGATAAAAGTACATATGTATAGGGTTTTCCATTAAAGACAAAACATTTTTATTAATTTTATTAATTAAGCACAGAAATATCGGAAATATTGAGTTCAAATTTATTGTGAATGTAGTGCAAGCAAACCAGGAAGGCTACAAATCAATAAAAATTGAACAAAGCTCATCACTCAATCGAAGACACAAAATTTCACATATGGCGAATACCCTGTTCAAAATACGACCACCATAAGACCTGTTGCGAGCTCCGGCGTACCGGCATTCTCCCATTCGTAACTTCAAATTGCCTCCGAACCATCTCCACCTTCTTTTAGGCACATATCCTATTTTCTCGGTACATGTATCATTATTTATTTATTTTTTTGACATTAAAACTTTTACCTTCAATTTTTAATTCTCCACCATATTAATTTTACACTCATACCTTTTTTTTAATTCAAAAAAAAAATAATAATAATAATCTTATCTTTCCCACTAACAACATTCCATTCATTAATTCCCATTAATGAAATTTCATTAGAAACATTTACAATTACAAAACCTAATTGCTTCCTTCATACTTACTAGCTTCATTCATTATCTCCCACTAACAAATCTTTTTGTTATACTAACAAAAAATTCATTTACACTTCCCTCATAAATTCGAAAGAAAGAAGTTCGGTAAATTAAATAATGAAATGAATTTTTGATCGTGGCATTAGTGAATAAAAATAGAGGACGAGTGTTAAACTGAAAGAAAGTGAATGCCATGTGTTCTAATTCATTAGCGTGAAACAAAAAAAAAACAATACAAGAAATGTGTCATGATTATCGATGATAATCCTTTGCGTTCAGTTATACAGTGTCGACGATCTTTGCGACTCCATAGTGCGAAAGATTTTAGCCCTTGGCCTCAAGTGTTAAGACGTGACAAATTCTGATGATCGTTCTGAAGCTAAAAGTTGAGCAGTCGCTTGATGTTTGGTGCGAAATAAATTGACACCCTAAGGGAGAAGAGCAGGATCCTGGAACTTAAAATATTGAAACTGAAGACCAAACTTGTAGCCAATTCAAGAATTGCATGCCATTTTCATTCATGTACCGTCTTGTTGAAACCACATATCGGTGATGTCAATTTCATTCAAATCTGGCCACAAATAATTTTCCAACATAATACGATAGCGCTCTCCATTGACGGTAACATGACGGTTGTTTTCATTCACGAAAGAATATGGCCCAATCGCATCGCCGGCATGAAAACCGCAACAAACAGTAATTTTTTGCTGATGCAACGGTGTCTCAAAAAGTACATGTGGGTCTATTGCTGACCAATAACACATATTTGGCTTATTAACAAAGCCATTGAGCCAGAAATGAGCTTCATCGCTGAAAATGATTTTTCAATGAAATTCTTCATTTTCTACAAGCTTTGCCAGAGCCTAATTGGAGAAATTTCCGCGTTACGAATGATCAAGTGGTTAGTTCTTGATTCAATTGATCTTGTAACTATGGAGGCTAAGATTTTCTTCGCGAAATATGCAACAGCGTCGTTTAAGCGATGCCCAATTCTTGAGAACGACGTAGAATAGACTGATTTTGCTCATTTTGAATAGATGCTCTTACGGCTGCGATATATAGTAATCGAGGAGCCCGCCAGGTAAACTGTTCGAAAGACCTTTACAAAAAAATACCATTTCATAATAATAACAACGCAATAAGTGATACGCAACTTATTAACATTATTATTACTAAGCTGAGATAAAACCCGCTACTATCGCCGCTACCATACTTGATAAAAAGTTTTTCTGAAAAAAAAAAAACAAATAAGAATCGACAATCGCAACCCCATAGCGGCGCAACCAAAATTTGCCGTTACCGCCATGAAGATGGAATAATCAACGAAACGACTGGTTGACGACGAAACGGGTTAGTTGCGCTACATTTCTGGGATTGAAATTGAGCGGAAGTATTCGCGGAGGACACGACGGTGGTTTGATGAAGCAAGTTTCTCTATGATCTCTGCAAATTGAGTGGAAGTGAATGAATGATCAACAAAACCGAGTTCCGATCTTTCGCGATGTGATCATTTTTGCTTAGAACTTACACGTTTCAATTGATAAAGAAGACGTGATTGGTCGTATATTTAAATAGTTTCTTGCAATGTCAAGTACATAAGTCGCTTATCATTATTATGATGTAAAGCGACGAATCAAGTGTACTTAAGTTAATATTTCTTCAGTGAAATCAACCTTACCAAAACATTCAATGTTTCGTCAAGACTTACGGTCGCAATAAATTTTCCTTTGTTTGCGAGGAAGTGTGCAGATTCGATAGAAAGTCGCGCAATTTTTTTCAAGTTTTGCATAATAGCATTTGTATTATATGGTTGGCTGTCTTGAATGTCTTTTGCACTTTTTCGTAGGTGTCGAATGCCAACATAAAATAGGTTTTGGTTCATCGATCCCCAGTTACGATCCTACAAGTTGACATATGGTCAAAACATTTTGAGATAATTCTTTGAGTTGAACCCTACAAATCCATTTCTATGATCGATGAGATTGGTCATGCCATTATTGAAGCTAAATTTAGTGGTTCCAAGTGATTATATGCGAATATTTGCATCTGAAGGCCGAATGTGTATTTAATCAGTGAATATTGCGAAAACTCGATCATTGTGCTTCACCTATTTGGTTGCGACTCGGAAAATCGCAATCACACATACTTGTATCCCTGCGAGTTGTCCGATATGTGGAGCATAGACTGATGAAACGGAACAATAAAAAACCTTCACTGTATATAAAATCGTAAATTTTTTGTGTTTTTCTGTGTGCGCCAACAGAATTCTTATACGAAAAAAATTTTAAGAGAAATGCTACAGATAGATTTCACATTTTTAAACTAAATTTTGTCGTACATACAGTCATACAAGCATGTACTCATATTTATGGTGAAACGTGATTTGCGCTACATGAGATGCTAACAGTTTGACGGAGAGGCACTACTTTGTTTACTAAGTTATTATGGTTCGATGATTATTGTGTTTTTACAACAATCCCAAAAGTATATATGTAGATGTATAAAGAGCATGGTACTGACCAAACCAACTTGCGAAAAAATCAATGCGGTCATGAAAATGAGATACTCTATCTCTAAGCGAAGGCCCGAGAGGGGCTGTAGTGCCACAAAGAAGAAGATGTATAAAGAACCGGCGTAGGTAAAAACAACATTTTTCTAGTGTTAGGTGTTGCTGTTACCTGAGTGATATCTTACTATCGTATACTCGAATATTATCAGTTCAAAAAAAAGATTTCTTGGATTTTTCTTATCATTTACTATTGGTGTAAAACTCAAAACGTGTTGAGCCAAGTGTACATAACGCATTTGAACAAAGTCACCCTGACTCGCCCCATCAACCAGCGCTCGTCTGACTTGGAGAGTACCCTTTTGATTATTAAATAGGAAAAAAACATTTTTTTTATATTAAAAATCTTTTAATTAAATAATTATAGTAATGTTTCCAACTGGATGCCTCACTCTTATTTAGGGGTCGCAAGTATTGAGCAGTAAAATGACACTCTCACGAGTCTCGCGCGGTTTAATCAGGCTCGGTCTGCCATATTTTAGTATAACATCCCTTCAGGAAGTTACCTCGCCCTAGACACCGTCGAACCACGAGTCGATCTTTTAATTCATGAAAGCCAAATATTTTTGTAGTTGGCCCTTGTGCTGTGGAAAGAACCCACCTCACAACACTGCGATGCTAACCTGCAAGCGCGTTCAAGCGTCCTCAGATAATGCCAATTCCGGTGACCACTAATATCTTCGTTGCGGAGGCAGCAGCTTTTTTGAATCTTTCGACCTGGGGACGACTCAAGTAACCGCTTTTGGGAATTAGAAATAAAATATACCCTTTATGAAAAAATGCATATAAAAAATAATAAACCATGCTGCAACTCTTTCGAGACTGGATTAATTGTTACAAACTATTTTCTTCTTTTTAATACTAAAAAAATTGTTTTGAAATGTTGCGTTTACGCAACGTTGAGGAAAGATGGGTCAAGCGCAATCCAAAGGAGTTTCTGCATCGTTTCATGACTGTCAACGAAACAAGGCTCCGCTGATACATACCAGAGGCCAAGGAGCAGTCAGAACAGTGAAATTCACCCGATGAACGTGCTCCAAAGAAGGCGAAAATTGTCTTATCGGCTGGAAAGGTGCTGGCCACTGTTTTCTGGGAATCACAAGTAGTGATCTGCATCGACTGCCTGGAGAAGGCCAAAATGATCAGACGGCTCTACTAAGCATAATTATTGGGCCGAATTGCAAAAAAGGCCCTATTTGGTAAAGAAAAAGTGCTCTAACCGACTCGTTCCTCCGCCATCGCTATGGCCAAATTGGGCTACGAACTGCTACGTGCGAATTCGTTTTGTTTCCAAACTTGAAAAAGTCACTCGATGGGCAGAAATTTGAGTAGAATAATGAAGTCGAGAAAACGTATTTTTCAGACGGGTTAAAGAAGTTGGAGCGTCCCTGGGTCAAGTTCAGAAACAAATTGCAACTTTTAAATAGTGTTCGTAATCTTTTGTAGGCTAAATACTTATCAGACCGCCCTCGTATGTTTTTCAAAGTGTGCTCTCCATAATACGGAACGTTCTCTCGAGAAATCTACGCAATCAAATTTCCAGGTATGCTGTGTATTACGGCCAACTATCTTTTGTCTAGTGAAAAGTGCCATTGATGAAATGGTATCTCGGGAAGTACTGTCTGCAGGTAGCTAAGTCCTAAAAGGGGCCTTATACTAGAAAGACGATATGCAGCTTAAGTAATTTTATTTCGCTGATTGTGGTTATCACTGTTCATAAGTAACAAAATCACTTATGTATGAATATGTTCTGCTAATTATGTGATAATAAAACAATTTTAGACTGTATTGGTCATATCTACATTACAATGTTAAATTTAAGAAATGCAAAATATACAAAGAAAGTGAAAGTTGTGCTTTTTATCAGATTTGCTTAGCAATAAATCTTATTCATAATCTATTATGGGTAACCTTCAGTGTACTTGGTGCTTCCTATTTTTGCGAAGCTTTTTATGTAATGATTTAGATAGATTAGATAGTCCTTCTTTACGTCGAAAATTTAAAAATTTTTGTAGAAGTTGTATTTCAGTTTCACACTTTCTTTTGCAGCGGTATTATCTCGCACGCACCACGATGGTATGTATAGTAAGGCGTCGATGGATTCAAAGATTTTATACCTTGAAATAATTGACTGCTTCTCCCTTTCAGTGGTCGTTTGCCGTTGCGCTTTACTTGACATTAATAGTTAAAACATATTCGCAAAACAGCTGCGATATTTTACTACCAGTGGCCCAAATTTACTGCATCTCACCAACTGAATTTACTATTGAGCCACCAATAAGCTGTGAGTAGAAAAATGATGAATTTTAAAGAGCTAGCCACTTTTTAGTAGATATTGTAGTCAGTTTAGTGTGTCCGACTATTTAATCCTCGTGTTACATCAAATGCTATAAGTGGGTTTAGATGTTATGAGAATGATTACCAAATTTTGTGGAAAGATCAAAATCCCGGCCTCCGGAAATTATTGTTTTAAAATTGCAGTATTTTTCAATTTTTTAAGGATATCCTCAAATATAAAAAAAACCGTTGAAATTTAATTCACTGGAGATAGTTTTTAAGGATATCATATAGAAAGATCAGATCTGGTACTAATCCGGATAATCTTTCAAAGTATTTTTCAAATATTTCATTTTAAAACAAACAGTTTTTCCTAATACATACTCGCATCGATCTATCATCAAATGATGCTCTATATCATAATTAAAAAGCCTGAAAAACCTTTTCTTTTGACAGGTAATGTAACCAAGTTTTCCTGCCCTTACCGAACGTTTTGTACCGACACCCCAAGTGTTTGTAGTTTCGAAGTTCCTCCGGCATGTAGACTATCAAGAGCATGTAACACTTGTCCACCTAATGCAATTTCCACTTGCGTTGGCGCGAAACAATATTCCCAATGTGTTGATGGTAAGAAAGACCGAATTGTGAAGAATTGTCGGGCATCTGCCCCCTTCTGTAGTATGGAATATAACTCAGATGGAAATATAGATGTCGTTTGCACAAGCCAAGAGAAAGTAAGAAATTAACAATGGATTTTACATGTTGTTTTATCAATCGAGTTTTCGTAGGATATTGCCTGCCGTGACTTATGTCCAACTGAACCGCCCCCGACGGAACCTCCTGTGACACTACCTCCACCACCTGCGAAGGAATGTTGCGGCCGGGGAGGTTTTAAAGTAAGCGTTGACATAATCGGAAAAAGTGAAAAATGTGGATGTGAAAGATGTTGCGGATGTGATGAAGAGGCTGATTTAGATATAAATGTATCCCTGCGAGTAAAAAAGGGGATATGATGAATGTTAAATGATAAAACCTATCAAAAAAGTGACATCTGTTGTGAATAAAATAAATATACGAATAAACAATTTGGATAGACAAAACTACGCTCATGTTTAAAGGGTTTTGTACTTAACCGACAATATGTGGATAAACAAAATGATTTAATTGAAGAAAAACTTTTATAATATGCACAAAAAATATATTCTTCCCTTAAAAGAACTCCATTTTAACCAGCCAACATTTCGTTCCAATATTACTAAAATTATTGACTGACCTGAAACGTAAATGTATTTTTGTTATTCGTTTTATCTGAAAATTTGGAGAAGATTCAATCAAAAGTGTAATGTCTAGTTTGATGAAAAGCCCATGTAGTAGAAAATTTGTACATAATTGTTGTAATCGGAGGAAATTCAAATGGCTACAAAGTCGGTAAATTTAATTGAAACTTAAAGAATAAAATCAAATTTGAAGTAATAATTACATGGCTACTAATACCTTATAGATGTCTGCGGACATCTTCTATTGGTCCCGCCAATTCTGGATGAAGTTTGTTCCATCATCAAAGCCCAAAAGAATAATAAAGCACCAGGCATCGATGTAATTCCAGTGGAGCTCATCAAATATGGTAGCAGTAGTGTTCATCAAGCTATTCATAAGGTCATCCAGCATATGTGGCAACAAGAACAAATGCCGAAAGACCGGAGCCAATCAATTATATCTCTTATCCACAAAAAGGTGACAAGCTACAGTACGAAAATTATAGAGGCAAATCACTACTATGTACGGCGTACAAAATATTTTTTAAAATCTTAGAAAATAAAATCGGTTCATACGTCAAAAATATTATAGGGGAGTATCAAGGTGGTTTTAGGGCAGGTAGATCAACAACAGACCAATTGTTCACCGTCAAGCAGGTACTTGAAAAATGCTGGAGTTGAACATACACGTGCACCAAATTTTCGTTGACTTTCAGCAAGCATACGACATTATTGATCGTAATACACTATACCAAATAATGCTTTGCACTGGCATCCTACATAGTCCGTTTTACCAAAATGACAATGACGTCGACGACTTCCCAAGTTCGCATCAACAACCAAGTCACTGATGCCTTTCACACAAATATTGGACTTAAGCAGGGAGATGGGCTGGCTCTACTGCCATTCAATTTGGCTCTGGAGTGTGTCAAAAGGAAGATACCTGCCGATACACGAGGTACATTACAATACAAGTCGAGCCAAATAGTAGCCTATGCAGACGACATCAAAATTTTGTTACGGTCATTAACAACCGTCCAAGAACTCTTCTTGAAACTCACCAGTGACGCAAAACTAGTAAGGCTACAAATCAATGAAAATAAAATAAAGCTCATGATGCAGTCGAGTATCTAAGCACGCAAAATATCACACATGGTGAATACAGTATAGAAAATGTGGGCAATTTTGTGTATTTAGGCGCCAAAATAACGAGAACTAATAATGAAAGAGACAAAATACGCCGAAGAATACAGCGCGCAAATAAAAATTTTTATTGGGTCTTGACGATCTTTAAGACCAGCTGCATACACAGGAAACCAAACCTCCAAGTATACAAATTTGTGATAAGACATGTGTTCTGCTATGGATGTGAAACATGGACCCTAACCAAAGCATCCGCAATTATATTGAACGCCTTTGAAAGACGGTTCCTCAGACGAATAATCTTAGTGGGACCCAATGGCGAATTTGAGAAAACCATCTGCAGTATGAATTTTTTATCGAGCTGGAGGTCTCAACGATTGTAAGACTGCGGAAGCTGCAATGGGCTGGACACGTGAATCATAAAGGCGAACAGCGGATAGCTAAAAAGGTATTCGTTGGGAGAACTGAAGGCCGGAGACCTGTAGGGAAACGCTAGTCTGACTCGTCCGACGAAGACAGTTCATCGCTACTCAGATTTCGAAATTGGAGAACGTGGTTAATACACCGAGACAGTTGAAAGCGCTATTTGCAAGAAACGAAGGCCTCAGTGGGGCTGTAGTGCTAAAAAGAAGAAGAAGAATACAATTTTTTGGATGAAAATGTGAAATCTTACTACTATTGGCAAAGTTCAATAAATTTCAGCCTTTAAGTTATTTGTTGTTGGATCTAGTTCCATGATCTTGAGGGCTTTCTGAAATTATTCTACAGGAGGGTTGGCAGAAGACATCAGGTTTCTGAGACTCAAGCTTAACGCGACACCGAAGAGACGTAAGATTTTTTGAAATCATCGATATTTACAAGGAAAGGGAGACTCTAGTCATTGAAAGAATCCTGATCAAAAAAAGTATAAACAAGTTCAACTCAAAATTGGAGTCTGCTACTTTGGAAAGCTACTCACTATATTTGAGGATTTCTAAGAGCCCAATTGGAAGAAAAGGCGATATACTGGATATCAAAGACAAAATAAAATGGACCGAGAAGGGTGAGAAGGCGAGAAAAAGGAAGATTTGAGACAAAAAGTTTGCAGAACAACATTCATATGAAACACAACCAACGGGAAAAGATTTATTTTATCCACAACTTTATCATAAATAAATCATCAGGAATCTTCATACAGGACCAAATGAACCTTTTAAATAAGGGCCTAAAATACGCGGCAATTAGCAACAATTTTCCAGCGGGGAAATAGTCATGGAAATTGAGGCTGGAACACGATTTATAGATTCTGATAAAAAGCAATTTCTACGTAAGTGAATGGAGGAATTGAAGCAAGTCAAGTAGGAAGAATGAAGCAAAATGCTCAATGAAAATTGTTAAAAGAACTATAAGAAAAACTAGGGCAGACAAAAGGAATTCTCTAGTGATAATAGACAAGAAGCCGTAGGATAATATGGTGCTTAAAAACTTGAACGGCGAAGATTACCACCAATTAAGAGCGGAGCCCTTACCGGACTTGATGAACAGAGTGCAAAAAGCCCTTAAAGAATCAAAACCAGTAATTGGTGACACTTTAAAAACTAAGAGTGTCCAACCCCTGCCTATCAAAAATGAAATGTCTGCCCAAAATCGATAAGGAAGGCAATGAATTAACGGACATTTTTGCAGCAACTAATGCACCTACAACGAACATAGCCCAATCTCTTTTAAAAGAATGCGCACAACTTCCGTATAAACCTAGCACGTGATCAGTATAAAATCGGGACGAAGTGGTGGAGAAGCTTCAAAATGTGAAAATTGAGATGGCATTTATTGATTTCCTATGATGTAAAATCACTGTTTCCCTTATGGACAGAAAATGGCTGCATACAATTGTATGATCCATCGAATGATAATGATACCGTTGAATAAACAGCTCTGTAGCGAGAAAAATAATACAGCGTAGACACGGCTAGCAAAAATGGGAACAACAGGAAGGGCACAAGAAAAATCTGCTTACTTCACCATTTCTACAAAACGACGACAAGTGCAACAAGTTAGGTAGACAGACCTTCGCTCATCTTAGATGGGTTTTGTAGCCAACTTACAAAATGCAGTCACTAGCAACGAATAAAATCAAGAAACATGTCAAAGAGATTTGCTCGTTGAAAGAAAATTGATTGTTTCTCCATTTCCAACTAACAACAATCGCTCAAATCATGAAACACCAAAAGCATTTAAGTCATCGTTCTTATCTGAAAATTTTAAGAAGATCATATCAAAACTGCTGTGGTTGATTCAATGGAAAGTCTATAAAATACCAAAATAGTGTGTTATTGTTGTTGTAATTGGAGAAACTTCAAATGGATATAACATCCGTGAATATGATGCGAATTTCATCAAACTAAAAGAGTATTAGGATCTTGTGTAAGGCTACTATCAGGCTTAAAGGCATTTATACCATATTATTGGAGAAAATGTGAAATTCGAAGATTATGTTAT
This sequence comes from Odontomyia ornata, assembly GCA_963969285.1. Classification (NCBI taxonomy): domain Eukaryota; kingdom Metazoa; phylum Arthropoda; class Insecta; order Diptera; family Stratiomyidae; genus Odontomyia; species Odontomyia ornata. The sequence goes on along the minus strand of OZ017741.1, from coordinate 232,684,491 downwards.
TATTAACAAATTTGAACGAGTTTTGACTTCTGAGGAATTTGCTATTGTTGTACTCACAAATATCTCACATGGTAATTTTTTCGCGAATGGAACATATTTTTCGTGTATTTCCAACCCCCTCCCTGAGCACCCAACTGAAGTAAATTGTCAGTTTAAGGATTGTTTTGAAAAGCTCTCATAAAGGCATTTCATTTGTTACTCATATCGACCACCTTTGATAAAATTTTTTTTTCAGGGCACTGTAATCATCCATTCATAGCCTTTTCTCAAATCCTAGAATGGTTACAAAGCCCTTTTGTTAGGAGCTCTCTCCTGCCTCCTCGATCTGTTTCACTTATGACTATTAATTGTAGATACTCACCTTCTGTCATTCCTTAAATTGAATCCAATGTTAAAAGCATGCACCTTAAACGTTGAAGTTCTGTATGATCTGCTAATCAAAATTTACCATCAGCTTGAATCTTTTTCAGTTAGAATAAACAAGCAAGATCAAAAAAATCATTTTCGCTTTTCAACGTTTACCTCAACATGCTTCAAAATAGTTTGCTCTCCAGTCACATTCCTTGGTTAAGCTTCATCTCATCTCGATTAACGTCAACTCCATTGTAACTTTACATCGACGTGACTATCTGCTTGAAGGATTTTGAACTCGTAGGAAACGATATGTTGAATGGTGATGGGGGAGATGGCACCAAGATATTGGTTAAAAGCCTCTATTGTTTCCAAAATATGGAAAAAGTCGAATTCAAAGATTTTGAATCTCTTGTAGTGTCTGTTATCAAAATCTCCCTACCAGGTGGGGATAACCTCTTCGTTATCTCTGCCTATGCAACTGGTGGAACTGTTCTCAAGCTCAAGGAGTAGCTCAATTCCTTGTTTGAAATACTCGAACTGAACAGGCTGCCTAGTTATTATATTCTTGCTGGTGAGCTGAACGCCAAGCATACATCATCATGGCTGGACGCCACCAATAATCTAAGAGGTGTATTCCTGAAATCGTGGATAACAGAGAACCAAATTGAATACAGGTCCACTCTATATGGGTCGGAGTTCCCAACATACCCTAGGACGAATTCATATTCGGGCCTCTGCATTGCTGACGCAAGACTTAAATTCAACTTTAATAGTCCTCAACGGAAACTGCAGGTGCTTCCTTACGATAGCGACCATAACGCAATCATAAAAGGAAATCAATCATCAAAGGGATGATTTCTTTGTCATTTCCAGTTTAACACGAAAATCATCGGTTGAATTTGAAAAAAAACAGACTGGGGAAAGTTTCAAAAGAAGTTTAACCGCGAGTACCAGAAACAATGTCCCTCTTCTGATGATGGTAACTCTTGTTCAATGGTATCTAATGACATGAATCTAACTGACGATGAAATAGATCTCATTTGTCGAAGTTAGAGAAGCTGACGTTGGGAACGGTGGAGAAAGTAGTTCTCAAGACTAAACATCGAAACAATATGGAAGGATATGAAACACCATCTATCGCAAGGTTGAAAAGACTGAAAAACCTTCTTCTCACATGCGTCAACAACATTTTAGCAGAGGATTTTTGGACTACAACCATCTCTCGTTGGCTTTGTTGAAATTACACCTGAAGAATGTCCAGAACTTAATCCGTTCATACTTCAGGAGTGAGGTCAGCAACCAATGGGCGGAAAAATGAGAGGTATTAGCCCACAGGACCCAGATGGCGTTTTCGCGAAAATCAAAAGCATAGTCCGAAGGAAATCTCGAGTGACGGTATTGAATCTTGTAGTCGCTAGTAATGAGATAAATCTTCTCGATAGGGTTGGTATCGAAATTGATACTACGACTCCGGGTAGAAATGTAAACAGGATTATTTGTGAAGGATTGCATAAGCTTGCACCGATTAGAACACATTTTGAATTGGTTCACCTATCAAACCCTGAGAGAGGGAATGAAATATTTTCAGATGTCTTTGAAGCAAAAGTTTCCGACTTCAAATCAAGCCTGAACGGCCAATCAATTCTTCATTTCAATGAAACATTAACATCTGACCTCATACCAAGCTTGAATTTCATTGATTATTTTGTCAGCTATGAAGACTTCTGTTTCATTTTTCGCAGGATAAACAACAAGAAAGCAAGTGGTACTGATGGTATTCCAAATGTAGTTCTCCGACATTTGCCTGAGGTTGCTATTAGAAATTATTGCATATCGTTCAACAACATGTTGAGCAATTCGTATTTCCCAAATGAGTGGAAGAAGCCTAAAGTATTTCCGATCTTGAAGTAGGGAAATGAATCTTTATGACCCAAAAGATATCGCCCAAACAGCTTGCTACCTAACATCAGCAAGGTGTAGAAATATGAGTTGATGCCGAATTGCCAATTTGGTTTTCGTGCCAGGCATTCAACCACACATGCAATAACGAAAGCAACCTCAGACATCTGTTTGAAACTTAATGATAGAGAATGTTTTGGAGCATGCCTCATTGATATGGAGAAAGCTTTCGATACAGTGTGGACAAGGTCCCCAGACACCTTGTCGCCATGATGTGCAATAGTTTATACGGGAAATTGTTTGTTGTAACGGATGAAAACTTGACAATAATTCGTGGGTTCAAGGTCTCGAATGGTCTACAGCAGGGAACAGTTACTGCAGCTCTGCTCTTCTCAATATTCTTTCGGAAGCTATTGAATGGCTTTGATTTTAACGTCTCACCAACGCAATCATTGGTAGCGTTTGTTGATGATCTGGTCATCTATACGGCAGATCGAAAAGCTACAATAGTTGAGAGCAATCTCCAAAAATAGTTCAATGATGTGCAGCTGTACACTGACAATTGGCGAATTAAAATCAAGTGCAAAACAGTTTCATTTGGGCAACATTTCAGGCGGTCAGTCAAGACCAGAAACGTAATTGGAAGGATTTCCACATCATGACTGGCGAGGGTAGTTCAGAACGGATTCCACATAAATCCTGTGTTCGATACCTCAGTCTTCATCTCGATCAGTAGCTGTACTATACTGAACATGTCAAAATCATGCTCAGTAAGGCACTAAAAGTAGTCATGGCCCTACGAAAACTCTTTCATTCCAAATACATTGATCAAAAGGTCAAAATTATCTGTTACAAGACCCTGGTTAGACCAGTTTTGACATATGGTTGTCATGTCTGGTACAACCAGAGTGCTAGTGCTATGGAAAAATTAAGAGCTTTCGAAAGAAAATATCTACGTGCATGTAAAGCCTGAAGCGGATTGGAAGCATTATATATCGAATAGAAGAATTTATCAAACTGCTCAAGTGACAAGAGTCGATATCTTCATATTCAAACTTCTTCGGAATCCTATCGCAAGACATCTAACTGTGAGTGAAAACCCTTGGATTTTACAGCCGTTCCACCCTACAGGCGGGTAAATTATGACTTGCCTCGCTACTGGCTTCATTCCTCCAGAAGCATTCGTCTATTTGGACATGAATCGATATGTTTTTGATTCTGACGGTGTCCCAGTCATATATCACATATATCGACTGGCTACCAATAAGTAGATAAAATATCTTCCGGATTTGGGTTCACGAGACTAACAATTCCAATGGAGATACTCATTTGCTAGATTCGTTGAAGCTGATCAAGGTATTGGTGGCTGAATGACAATGTCTTAATTATTCGTGTTTATTTCCAGTTTTTGTATTTTTGGTTACTTTGTTTTTCGAATTTCAGCTCATTATTGCTACAGTTAGTGTTATTGTTTATTTCTGTAAATTAAATTAGGGATAAGTTAGGTATATGTTATGTTTATTTCATTAAGTTTAGAGATAAGGTTAACCGCGTAGGTTAGGAACATTGTGATTGAATTTTTTAGCATGAGATACAATTTTTGATTGAGTAGTTAGGGTGTAACATATTGGGTGTCGGATAAAAGTTCACTATTGGGTTTAAATTATAAATAGTTATTGAATAGTGTGTAATGAATCATGCGACGCTGCTGGCGACCACTACTAATACACCTTGCTGCTAGGTGGCTTGTCATTTCACGTTAGTTGTGACGGGCGCACATCCCCCGTCAAGGTGAATTGACAGCCACATGGCAGTGGAGTGTGTGAGTGGTGGCCGTCACGCAAGAGCGGTCGGCGATTTTCTTTTGGCAATTTCGCGGGTGTAATTGGTTTGTGGGTGAAAGTGCCGAAAAGGAAGCAGCTCAAAAATGAGGGACGCATGACATTCACAAAAGTCAGGAAAGCGCAAGAATATTTCTGGTTGCAAAGTTGTTTGTCAGACGTAAGTACACGTTTTTAGGTTAACTGTGTTATTGCATGAAATTCTTGAATAGAAATGGCAGGGCCAGCTTTACGCCGTATGATGGCTGAATATAGACAGCTCACATCAAAACCACCTGAAGGAATCGTGGCAGGACCAATAAGTGAAGATCCTTTTTTTGAGCGGGAAGCTCTAATTGCAGGCCCGGAAGGAACTGGTTTCGAAGGCGGAGTGTTTCCAGCTAAATTAGGTTTTCCGCCAGACCTCCCATTAAGTCCGCCCAAGATAAAACTTACTTGCGAAATGTTTCACTCCAAAATAATTGCTGACGGCGTGTTTGTATATTAATTTTTCATGCTCCTGGCGATGATCCGATGGGTAAGGAACCTTCAGCTGAAGGATGGAGCCCTGTGCAGAGTGTAGAGAAAATTTTATTGAGCGTTGTTTCCATGTTGGCAAGGCCAAATGATGAATCGGATGCTAATGTCGATGCCGCAATTTCGTGGTGCGATAATAGTGAAGAATTTACTAAAGTTTAAATGACTATGCTCTAGGCGTATATCCTACAACTTTCAAACATGCTTTGTTGCTTTGTGCATCAATTGATTCTATTTACGACCACTCATTGAGAAATGAATTAAATGGAGAAACAGAGGTAATAAACAAAGTCGGGCCCGTATTTCGCAGTGTTTCTTAAGACGGCTGTAACCCTAATTTAAATTTGATCTCCTACGTTTTCAATTCTTACAGCCTCCTCTGCAAAATAGAGACCTTGATTTCCATAGGAAAATTTCATGGGTGTACTTTGGGGTTTTTATAATACAAAGCTCATTTTTGTATAATTTCAATGTAATTGTATCACAGCCTTGTAACGATATCATCAAACTATATATAAAGTTTAGGTTATAAGTAGACATAAAAAAAAATACAGCAAGACTTCTTCCATATAACGAGAAGTGACGCAACCCGGTATGTTGTTCTTGTCATTGCAGAGAGCATATCAGGCGCACTGCTATGGTGGAAAGAATGTGATAGAGCTGAACGCCAAGTAGCCCCCATTTGTTTGAAATTGCTTGTGATAACAAGTTAAGGGTACACATGGCTTACTGAAAGAGGAGGGAGCCCGGCTACATCTTTCGCAGCAACATTAGCAACATCATCAGCGACGTTAATAGTTTGATGGACTTACACCAAACACCTTCATTTGGGCTCTTGATCATCATGCAAGTGGAATAAGGGGGAATATGGTAAAAGTGCAACAGGTTAAGATTTAAATATCAATTGACTTGGTCCAGTGATGAACATTATGTGAATTTGAGAAGAGAGAATAGCAACCGAAATAAAAAAAAATTAAAAAGGACAAATAAATTTTTCCAATGACAACAAAGTGTATAAACATAATAATCGCTGTGAATCAAACATTCTATATTAAATTTTATTGCGTATTTTGGTTAGGAAAGAAAGACACATAAGAACAAATTAAAGACAAAAAAATTGTTATTGGTTGCACAAAGAAAAAATTGAAACTAAAAAGCAATTACTTAAAGGAAACCAGATTGAAAAAAATTTAATTCTCACATATTTTATTATAAGTTACGCATCTTTATATATAGATATTTGTATTAGTGAGTGTAAAAATGTTATTTCTTTTCTTTCTTGATTATTATAAATATCATGAACGTTACACCAGGAGCTTCAGGGAGAAGATATGTAGTGTGTATCTCCCCGTTCCTTTGTCACATTATTCAAGACATTTTCACGCGATAATTTTTATTTACATTTGATATATCCCTGCATACCACAGTCATTTGAAACTTTTTACTTGCTTATGTGGAAAATTTATTTAAAATTAAAATTTTCTAAATGAAATTATACAAGTTGCAAGTTTACAAACAATTTTGATAAGATTTTACAGCAACACATACATACCCCCTCGATTTTGGACATAGACAAAACTTGCATTATTATGCGATTAGACAGGATCCTTTTTGATATACTTGATGATTGGATATTATCGTTTCCCATACTAATGCTGGAGCGTAATTTGAGCATACGGCAGTATATTTCTAGATATCATAGTTACGACTAACGTTAGAAAATACTATCTAATATTTGAAATGAACGAAATAGAAAATAATGCTTGCAATAAAAACCAATGTCAAATTCATTTGCAACAGACGTAGTCTAGTAGAAACCAACATTATTGACGTATTTGCATGATAGGAAAAATGAGGACACATTATATAACCGATTATACTATGTTATATTTGTTCAACAGTGTTAATCTAGTTTTTCAAATAGCTTTCTCCCTATTCATTTGTTTTAATTCTTATACGAACGAGGAGACACACAAAAAAATAAATATAATATGATTTGAACATTGACGTGATAGTAAATAAAATTCACAAAACGCAGGTGAAGGACAAGGACATATGACAAATTACTGACCTGAGAACCACAGAGACCACTTTAGGACAATATTTCGATAATTTGAGATATATCAACTACACGATAAACAAATGTAAAATCGCCGAAATTACGGGTCTTGATTGTGTACACACGACGTATAGAAATATTTTTCTTACTATAAATCAATCTAAAATTTAAATTAAATCATAGTATATTATATAATAAAAACTGAAACTGAATTATTAAGAGTGTGCTCCATCGTAGTTGATTATAGCACTCGTTTAGATTTCACGTGTTTCAATAAGATATACAATCAAAAATTATACTTTATATATTTAAAAAAAAAAATTTTATACATTTATATACTTTTTGATACTGTAATTAGACGGAATAATAGTCTTAATTAATATTAAAGTTCATTAATGCTTGAATTACCTGTAATTATTTCTTTGTACGAGAATATTACAATAAATAACATGAATTACTCAACTTAAAACGACTTTTCTTTCCAGTGGTCCTTCCTTTCAGCGGGAAGTAGAGTGCATGGTAGGTATGCCGTCGCAAGGGTAAGGTTTGAGAAAATCCGCCGAGGTCGGTTTCGCGTCGCGCGCGGTATGCGGTACCTTTGTTGGTTTTCCCTTTTTCTTAACGTAGCTTTCGTCGGGTTTGAGTTAGCGTAGTATATTTTTCGGTACCGTGTCGGGAAATTCGGGAACGCGAAGTAAAGTTTAGATTGTTGTTCTTTGACTGGTTGAATGAAGAAATACGGAGTGACGTAAAATAGGTTTCTTCTCCGTATGATTGTATTTTGTGACGCGTTTCGAAACGGGCATTTATTGGTGGCTGAAATTTGTAGATGAGTGTAATCCATTTGGAGACCCTCGACCGAAATCCTCTCCGATCTAGCTGGCCGACAAGCAGTCACCGCGAAAATGGATTACGGTGCACGGATTGATTGACCGGCTGGTACCATCCATTGGCGCTACTCAGACTTAACGTCTACAACCGATGAGAGGTCGGTTCCTCGTTCAGACTTAGAATTAGAAAATCATTATAAGTGTAGGTTGGGTTTTTCTCCGATTTCCAATCAAATCATTAAATATGTAATAATCTTAATTAATGTGAATTTGCTATAGTTTTTTGATAAAATGTATTTACAGATAACGTATAAATTTAGAGACCCATTGGGGCCATTATGTTTTTGTATTGTTATTGTTTGGAATTTGCTTCATGTTCTTTAAAAATTTATAACGATTAGTATTGAATAAAGCGCTTTTGACTTTTGACTTTGAACTGATTGGAAGTAAATAATGTTTCGCAGCCATGTATTGTTGTTTTCATAATACAGGAAATTACATTGACACTAGAAATAGCCATCCACATATCGAATTTCAACGTCATTAAGGGTACCCTTATATTTTTATTAACGAAAAAGTTAAAATCATATTATTCCCCACAAAATTTAGTGAATTTCGGCTTCTAACGTATTTGTTGATGTTGTAGTTATCAAGACCAACTTCCATGGTTTTTTTGAGTATTTTCGGATCAAATGTGTTCAACTACGTAAGGGGTGCCCCTTCTTGTGTTCCCTCGACAATGATTAGGTAATTTTGAGATCTGTTTCATAAAAATCTCATCGAGACTTTTCATATAACATTCGACTTAGCTGCCTTTAATGAAAACAAGCTCGGTAGACAGACCTATGCTCATGTCAGAAGGGTTTTGTACTCAACTTACAAAATTACAGTATCCAGCAACGAATAAAATCAAGAAGCACGTCATGTTCGAGGATCATACTAGTTGAAAGAATTTTGACTTCTGAGGTATTTGTTATTGTTATACCGATAAGTATCTCCCATGATAATTTTTTCAGATTTTTTAGATCACGGGTGTCCATTCGCGAGGGAGGAAACACATTTTTTATGTATTTCCCCCCCCTGTGCCCCCACTGAAGCAAAAACGGTCAGTTTAAGAACTGTTTTGAAAGCTCTCATAGAGAACTTTCAGTTGATACTCATATCGGCTACCTGTCATGAAATTTTTTTCAGGGGCCACTCCTCTGTACTGTAATCATCAATTAATGGCCTATTTTTTCGAATCCTAGAATTGTTACAAAGCCGTTTTGCTAGGAGCTCGCTCCTGCCTCCTCGACTTATTTTAATTGTATGTAGTCATCTTCATGAAACCATACATTCCTGAAATTTTCATGCAAATCCTTTCAAAGCTGTAGTGTCTGAGTCGGTAAAAAGCGCATATGGCTCCACAGCCATATGTTTCCATAGTAATACAGGACATATTGTTCCATAGTAATACAGGAAAATTCAAATCGCTATAACTTCGCTAAATACTATTTGATCTTTATGAAACTTTCAGAAAAGATCAATCTTATAAATAGTCATCTGTTCCTATTGAATTTAAGGATGCCGTTTAGATTTTATTCAAGAAAACATAAAATCGATAAATCATACTATTACTAACAAAGTTGAGTGAATTTCGACTTCTCATGTATTTTTTGTTATTGTACTCATAAAAGCCTACATTCATGATTTTTTTCAGATTTTTCGGATGAAAGGTGTCCAAACGCCAAGGGGGTACGTGAAAAGTTCGTATGTTCCCCCTTCCCCTGCCCTCTTAGTACCGATAAGGCAATTTTAGAACTTGTTTTGAAAAGATCTCATTAAGACCTTTCCAATGACAACATACTCGACTACCAATGGTGAAAATTTTTTTGGGGTCACCTGCTTATATAGGGAGACCTCTCTGAAAGTTTTTCCACCCTTGAACTTTCAAGAAGTCTACAAAGTTTCATGGCTGTAGCCTCCATAGTTTCGGAGAAAAAGTGCTGTGACATACAGACGGACGGACGTAGGGAGGTACAGACGGACACAGGTCGTGATTACAATAGGGTTTTGTATTTTAGTACAAAACCCAAAAAAAAGCTCTTTATAAACTGAAGCAGTTGAACTGTTCAATGAAAATGATCTATTTGAACGTTAATGTAGACACTCGTATACATATACTACAGAGTAATAATTTTGTGATTATTTGATCAGTTGATTTATGCTATCCAATGTCGATTGTGCTTACTTCATTTTTGGAAGATTGCATGATCAAGTTTTTTTTATTTTATCTGAAACTTTTTGAAATAGAAAAATATTCCTAGTCGATTCGGCAATATTTGCACAGTTGCTTGAAAATTTCATTAAATGAATTGCGCAATAGTAAGTCTAAATTATTATGCCTGGAGCATCTAACAATAGCGGTATAGAAACGGACTTTCTATGATGACTTTGAACGATTTTGTAAGTGAAATTTGATTTGCAATTTTTAACTCCACTTAAAACCCAAAACTTTCCCAAAAGATACCATATTTTGTGTTTAGCGTTCTTATTGTCAATGTTAGAGGGCAAGGATGCTATGTACCAGGAAATGATCCACCAGCCTACACGAGCTCCCCAGTTTTTTGTACAAGTGAAACAGAATTTGTCATACCAAGTGGTAAGTTTACCAATACAAGTTTTGAACATTATTTTAAAGGATAATAGTGTAATTTAGTTTACATTTTTATCATATTCAACCAGGAGGTTATAGTATTATATATATTACTATTTTGCAGATGGGGTCGTTTTACCGAGTGCTGACGTTATTTCATGTCCTGATGGATTGATTTGTGCTGATCATCCTGAGATTTGTGTTAGTCCCACTAGTGCAGAGCCTGCATGTCGATCGACAAAGCGTTCGTGTAACAATTGTGAAAATAACGCTCGATATGCTTGCGTTAGTGCCAGTGAGTTCGCGTTGTGTGTGAATAAGAAACCTTCAACATTCAAACAAACATGTCCTTTACTGGCACCCATCTGTGGCTATACTGTTGGGGCCGATCCTGCTTCAACCACTTGGCCATGCACAGCCGATGCGGCAGTAATTTTATCTTTACATATAATTGGCTAATGTATTTAATCTCGTTATTCAGGTTCAAAGCTGTACTGCCTGTGATTTGACGACGCCTACTACCCTGACTACAACCTCGAGTACCTCATCAACATCTACTTCTACCACTAGTACGAGTGAGTCTACAACGTCCACTACTATTTCGCCACTTGCTGCTTGCAATAATCGTGCAGGGACGTTCGCTATTACTACGGATCCCACATGCAAAGCGTGAGTGAAAAAATCGTAATTTATAATTCACATTGAATTGTTTATAATTTTGCTCGTCAATACCAACGTTTTGCATTCCTTACATACGCGTACTAATGGATATTTTTTTCGTAGATATGTTTATTGCTATTTGGAGGGAACAACTCTCAGGGAAATGGACTACATTTGTCCTGGTACATACGTGTTCAATCCTAGCGTTAAAAAATGCGTTGCATCTACTTTGTATACGTGTCCAAATTAATGTTTGAACAGCTTAACATTTAAGAAAAACACATGACTCAGTTAATCTACAAAGGAGTTGTTTTTGTAGGAAAATGTATTAGCATTGCGCTAGTATATTTCTTGCTTGCTTTTATCTTTCACAAAAAACACTCACAAATGAATTCAGCTTTTATCTTGATATCATTTAAAGTTTTTTGCTAAGTTTAAGTAATAAATAAATAATTGTATTAGCTAAACTTTTTTAATTGGATCATTTCACCTGGGTATCTAAGAGTGATGGCCTGAGGAGAGTTAGTGCACACGTCGAAACCACCTTCCTCTAACATTTTTCTTCTCTAATAATTTTTCAGAAAAATTATTATTCAAAATATGCAACTCATTTATATGTAGCTGCAAACAATTCCATAAAAAGTAATTTAAATAAATAATTGTTATTTAACTCACTCTTAAATTCATTTCTCACCCGGTTTCGCACTTTTACGTTGATACGCTGAGAAAATTAAAACGGTAGTTGTAGAATCTTTACAGTTGTATTGTACATGGTCGGAGCAGTAGCGTCAACGTCTTCTAACGAAATCTACTTGCGGGTGTGGTTACAATAATGATGAAAAATCTTGATATAGTTTGACCAGCTTTATGCTTTTTAATCTCTCCTTTTTTCAGATTTGCTTTGATATTTTAAATGATTATTGGGGTGTCTATCTCATTATATAATAAAAAAAACTTTTTCAAGGCAGGGTCAAAGTATTCATATATAATGGACAATTAATATAGGACAAATGTGCAATATTGCTTTTAAATTTTTTTAAAATAAAATTTCTGTGACAGGTTTGAGCAATCGAATAGAAATACGTAATTTTTTACTTCTTTTCTTATTTTTACGATAAATGATAAAAATATTGTTATTGATTAATGTAGATTGATCTCTGAATATAAAGTTATAGCGGAGCAGCCACCAAGCCCATCGACCACAACATATTGACAACAACAATACTGATCACGCGAGTTACGTCACGGCCTTTACTTACCAGTAACATCAAAGCTCATACTTACCTCAGCATAAATTCATCAGCATAAGTTCATTCATCATAAATACATACAACCTAAATTCATAATTCTCAAAGAGATCAGTTTCCAAATTCTCGAATTTCAGTCTAGACACTTTGTAATCATTTTGTTCAGTTCTCATATTCACTTGCACACGCTGCTTAGCCAGCATTAACTTAGATTCAAACTTTACAGTTTTATGTTAATTTCAAATCAGTCTTTAATCAAACCTTGTGTAGTAAACATCTTAAAGAATAATAAATCAACTTTAAACTTAAACTGTGTTTTTTTTAAATCATAATTGGCGCAGTCGGTAGGATTTTTCTTTTTGCAAAAAACGTTTAACATATTCTCGGAAGTATACGGGGGAAGTTGAAGGTGCGAAATACGGCTCGAAACGTAAAGTGAAGTGAAAAAGCTGACTATTATTCAACATTGCAAGGAATTGGCCAACGGATCATTGACCACAAATTAATCAATTCTCGAAGGATAACCGAAAAAAAGAAGGACTCAGTCATAATTATTTTAACGTAAGTCAAATTTATTGAACACATTTCCTTTATTTCATTCATATATTCCTTATATTTGATTCATAAATCCTTTTGTATATATTTAATTCATATGTTTATTGTGTTATTGTGTGTGTACCAAATTGTTTTCAATTAGTATTCAGTGAATTGTGAGTAATTACCATTTTTTTTATAATAGAAGACGTAACAGTCCTTATCCGAGTACGCGAATTAATAGTAACCTAAGGCTAATACCACTTGATAACAGGATCCTAGAAAGTGAAAGTGAGATCGATTTGGAAAATTTTTTCGATTCAAATCAGTCCGGGAACAGTGAGTTATCGAATCGTGCCATCACCTTACCAGAATTATCGATTGATCCGGCAATGGCAACTGTGGTCGACATTTTCAACTCCCTAAGAGTGCCTGACGTGGCCAAGAACCTACCCAAATTCAATGGGAACCCTAGACTGCTTCGAGATTTCATCGATAATGTCGAGGAAATTCTCACAGTCATATCAACTACTTCCCTTGCCTATAACAGAGTCCTTTTACGAGCCATCCGAAACAAAATTGAGGGTCCTGCAAATGAAGTCCTAAATATGTATGGGACACCATTGGAATGGGCGAAAATAAAGAAAAATCTCACGCTTCATTACAGCAATAAGCGTAATGAAACGTCGTTAATTCACGCTTTGCACAATGCACGACAAAGTGAAAAATCGGTTGAAAAGTATTATAGTGAGATAATAGAACTTTTATCTACTATGATTAACCATGTGCTCATACATGAGACAGCCGAAAATGTAATAAAAGCCAAACGAGACCTGTATTCAGAGATGTGTTTGAACACCTTCTTGACAGGACTTCGTGAACCTCTCGGTGCAACAATAAGAGCCATGAAACCGGACTCACTTGCAACCGCTTTTGCTTACTGTATTCAGGAGCAAAATATATTCTACGCAAAACACGATAGCTACAACTCAAAAAAGAAATTCTCTACGAGCTCCACCACAACAAAATATAAAATCGCAAACCAATCCTTTCCAAAGTATGAATGTTCAACGCCACCTCAGTTTTAATAAACCCCCTCTTCTCACAAATTATCCAGTTTTTCGGGCATCGCAAACATATTTTCGGCCTGCCCAACAAATGTTTAGGCCCCAACCACAAGGATATAATCCTCTTAATCAGAGAAATTTCTCAGACCCTAATTTTAATAACTTCCCAATCAACCAGTCACCTAGGCAACAATTTAATCGACCGGCATTGCCTAGGCCCGAACCAATGGAAACAAGCTCGGGCAATACACACCTACGCAACAACCAGGCCAGACAAATCCAACAACCCAACTTTTCAAATAATAATTTCTTTCGACAAACAGGACCTCCTCGTTTCACCTTTAAAGAACTTGTAGCATATCTAGCAACCACGGGAGTCACCGCAGTTGTAGCCCGGGGTGGCATACTGAGGCCGGCTAGCGCTCAGTCGTGTCGTGGGTCTTCCGGGACACCCTCTGCTCGTGCTGAGCCACCTCACATAAAAACTAGCACAAAGGGAAAATGATGGGAAAGGGGAGGTCACATTGAGAAATGAAAAATAATTGTTATCTTAGAACATTGTGGCCGTTTTTATTTCAATTTAGGAAAATACACAACAACAATTCGTGAAAAAAAGAATAATATTGTAAAACAAAACTAGCCTCTGAATTGTAAACTCTTGAGAGAATTCGGCAAAAATTATTATGGAGAGAAATCGAAAAAGATTATTATAGAAAACTTAAATATGTGCATTACTCATGCCTCTTGGTGCTGCTGAGCGCTCGGCAACTGAAGGGAGGGCACTGGCAAAAAAAAATAACTGAAACAGATTAAATTCACGAACTTTACGTTATGTTTTCTTTTCCTTTACGTTAGCATAAAACCACAAAAAAACAATATAAACTTTACTTTAAATTTTATAATTTACGCAGCCACTAATCCGCTGTACGGCAGTTTATCCCCATTAAGTTGAAATAATTACTTCACGTATATTTTCAATTATTCCTTCAAATTCAATCCATCTACCAGAAGGAATCCGCCCACAGATATTATTCTTGCGTTTGTTCTTTTTTTATAGTTTACGACTACTGGCACTAGAGTATTCAGCTGTTATTAAGGCTAGCACTTGCCACTTAATTTTTCTTTAACCGTTATTTTTTCTTAATCCAATCACTGTATCCACTTGGACTATCTTTTGCTAAGAAGTTCATTAGCTGCACTATTACTTCAACTACAATTCCTACTCTCCCTCTATACACTTGCTTTAATATTCCATTTCGAAAATATTCAATAATAATATTCACGACAAACTGTAAACCTGTGAACTCTTCTTTTTCTTTTCTTTAATTCGCGATTTTTAATACACGTATGTTTTTTTTCTGTTCACCTCCGCCTCAAACAGATTCATCCCTTTTTCACTGTCACTATTGCGAAACCAATCATTTATCCACTCCAAAATCAGACTCTATCCAAAAAAAACTCCCTCTTCTTCACAAAACCAAATCCGGAATCTTGTATTTTTACGAATGCACCATTCCGCACCGCAAAACACAATTCATTTTTATCTTAACAGTCAAATACCCACTACCAAAAATCAATTTTATTCCACTCCGAAAACTTCCTCGTCCTTTCCAAATCAAAATCTGATTATTCTCAAATTACCGCTGCCGCATCTGGGTAACGTAATTGAAGTTCATTACACTTCGATTCCGCTACCCACACATCTTTTGTTCCATATCGACAAACTCAATAGTATCCTTTGTTTTACATATGGCAGATTTGAACAATCCAAGAAGCGCTTGGTTAAATTCAAAATGTCACATATACACATTTCGGAAGCTATTGGTTTTGCCGATACCCCGAAAAGAGTGCTTCCGTGCGCCCGGGGGAACTTGAACCCAGGGTTCCAGCAGACTTTCGACCGAGAACTCACCACGCAGCTAATGGTGCCATGGATTGTCGATCTCCCATTCATCTCATAAGCAACTTCAATGTTGCATTTGGGCATAAGATTGAATTTTGTTAGTAGGGGAACGAGAATTAATTTTTGTTAGTATAAAAAATAAAATTTGTTAGTGGGAATAGAATTAGTAAGTATGAAGGAAAGGAATTATGTTTTGTTAGGAAAAAGGTAGTGAATATAATTTTGTTAGTGGGAATTAATGAATGAAATGTTGTTAGTGGGAAAATTGAAATTATTAGTATGTATTATTTTTTTGTAGTTGTTAACAAGGAAAAAGGGTAGTATTGTGATGATGGGGGAGTAAAAATTAAAGGGAAAATGGAAAAATGTAAAAAAAAATAAATAAATTGGAAATGTTACGGCGGCAATTTGAAGTTGCGAATGGGAGAAAGTCGGTACGCCGGAATTCGCAACAAACTCCATAACGTTGACAAAATTGAACCAGATACTACAAACACAAACAATACGACATATTTTCAACCGGCCGCTAACAATACATACAGACAAGAACTCGACAATTATTACTATTACGAAAATACTGATACAGTTGACAACATCCAGCCTGGTGAAGACTACTACGGACAAAATCAACCCAATTCAATTTGTGAATAAAAATTTAGCGAAATTGATGATGAAAATTTCACCAAAGATGCCTCATACAACCAACAGGATACATAGGTATAAACACACATGGATCTAATCTGCCTTATATTAAAATATCGTCCCCAATTGGCCGCGGTCTCGAATTTTTAATCGATACGGGTGACTCAACTTCCTTTGTTAACCCAGAATTTGTGCACCCTGAACAAATTGAAAATGTTCAGCCCATTGTTATCAACACCGTTTTAAATAAGCACATACTAAACAAAGTTCAATCAACGAGGTGAAATGAAGTTTTTAATATTCAAATTCCACCAATATTTCGATGGGTTGCTAGGACTACACACTCTAGCCAAGCTACAAGCAAAGGTTGATCTTGCAAATAAGATATTTTCCATCAATAACGCTTCAATTCCCTTGAACTTTAAACCTAATATAACTTCCCAGAAATTCATTGTTTCTGCACTTTCAAAATTATAGCTAACCTCCCTGTAGACGTTCGCCATGGCGACATTTACATAAAACCTACAGAAGTAACACCCAATATTCATATCGAAGCAGGAATTTACCAAGCTAAAAACTGGTACAGTCTGGTAGCCATAACCAACATATCGAACGATGAAAAGCTTCTATTTCTTGAACAACCCTTGAAGGTCTTAGAACTTTCAAAATTTATTGAAATAAATAATTTTAATATCGACCGTACTGATAATACTGACGACCTATCTTCTCAAGACATCTTTAAATTGATTCGTATGTCTCATCTAAATAAAGAAGAGAGACAATTAATCACTAAATTGTGCCAAAATTATGATGACATATTCTTTCACAAAGGTTACGAATTGAGCTTCACGAACAAAATCAAACGCTGCATTACAACAATAGATGATGCTCCTATTTACGCCAAATCGTACCGATACCCATATATTCATAGGGAAGAAGTCAAAAGGCAAATCTCAAACATGCTTGACCAAGGTATTATCCAACCAAGTTATTCACCGTGGAGTTCACCGGTCTGGATCGTTCCTAAAAAGAAGGATGCTAGTGGTAAGCAGAAGAGGTGGTTAGTTATCGATTATCGTAAATTAAACCAAAAAACGATAACCGACCGTTATCCCCTTCCAAACATGAATGATATCCTGGATAAACTCGGAAAATGTCTCTACTTCTCTACATTGGACCTCGCTAGTGGATTCCATCAGATTGAGATGGATCCTAAGGACATCAAGAAGACAGCCTTCACTGTTGATGGTGGTCATTATGGGTATGTGCGTATGCCCTTTGGACTCAAGAACGCACCATCAACATTCCAGAGAGTTATGGACGACGTGCTTCAGGATCTTCAAGGGAAGATCTGCTTGGTTTACCTTGACGACATCATTGTGCTCTCCACATCACTCTAAGAACATGGAGAAAATTTAAGAAAGGTTTTTGACAAACTTCGTGAAGCAAATCTAAAAATACAACTAGACAAATCGGAGTTCCTTCACAAAGAAATAGCATTTTTAGGTCACATAGTGACACCCAATGGATTAAAACCCAATCCTGAAAAGGTACAAGCAATAAAGAACTTTCCAATTCCTAGGACACATAAGGAGATCAAAATGTTTTTGGGTTTGACTGGTTATTACCGCAAGTTTATTAGGGGCTTTGCGAAATTAACTAAGCCCCAAACCGAATGTTTAAAAAAAGGCAGAACTGTCCAGTTAACCGAAAGGTATATTAGGGCGTTCGACTCATGTAAGGATCTTCTCATGAACGATCCAATTTCGCAATATCCTGACTTCAATAGACCGTTCATCCTGACCACTGATGCCACAATTACGCGATTGGTGCCATCCTATCTCAAGGCTCTACCGGTAGCGACAAGCCTATCTGTTACGCTTACAGAACCCTGACGGACTCCGAGATCAATTACTCAACGATCGAGAAAGAGTTATTGGCGACCGTATGGGCAGTCAAATATTTCAAAATTGTAACTGATCACAAGCCCATGACTTATTTGATTAGCCTCAAGGAACCAAACTCAAAATTAGTTAGATGGCATCTTAAACTTGAAGAGTTTGATTACGAAGTCGTCTACAAAAAGGGCTGCCAAAATTCCAACGCAGACGCCTTGAGTAGAATCCCTATTAGACCGATTGAAGTTAACGCTAACGAAGCGCTTGACATCGACAATAGCTCCTCATTACACACTGAGCGCGGTTCCACCATACATTCAGCTATCGAAAATTTAGATGACGGAATGCCGATCTCAGAACGTCCTTTGAATGAATTCAACCTACAAATTATTCTAGAAAGAACCAATAAAACACCCAAAACGACCATAGCGATGCCATTCAAAAATAGACAACGCCGAACAATTCAGATGCTTTCATTCAATGAAAATAATGTCCTAGAGCTATTCAAAAAATTTTTAGCCCCCAATAAACTTAATGCTATCTTTACTTTTGATGAAATCTTCAAAACAGTACAGTCTGTCTATTCCGAATTTCTTTCTCAATCTTGAACTTTTAAGTTAATCAGATGCACGGAATTGATCACGGACATAACAGAAACTGACGAACAGGACAAATTGATCAACGATTATCATCTTAATAGCAATCACCGTGGCATTAACGAAACATTCCAACACCTCAAAAGAGATTACTATTTCCCTCACCTAAAGGAATAAATAACTAAGATCATTAAACACTGCGAAACGTGCCAAATTCAGAAATACGATAGAAACCCATTAAAAATCAAACACCAAAACTCCGATAGTCCTTGTAAGCCTTCAGATAGAATATATACAGATGTCTACACCATTAACGGCAAATCAATTTTTACTATTATAGATCGGTTCTTGAAATTTGCAGCGGCTTATACCGCACCAAACAAAAAAAAGCCTAAACATAGTTAAATCCCTCAGACATTTCATAAGCCTTCACGGCATCCCGAAAAAACTAATAGCTGATCAAGGTACTGAAATGACCGCAACAATATTTAAAGATTTTTGCAAACAATACGATATAAAGGTGCATTTTACATCATTTCAACAAACAAGTAGTAATGCTTACGTTGAAAGATGGCATTCAACTCTAACAGAGACCTACCGTATAATCCTGGAAAAAAGGAAAACTTAGACATAGACCACGACGATATACTGAACGAAGCACCAATAACTTACAATAACGCTATACACTCGACAACCAAGCTTACCCCTTATGAAGTATTTTCTGGCAGAACCCATACGTTCGACAAAAAATTCAACTTCAACAATGAACATGAACACTTAAAAAAGTTAAATGATTTTCGATCCCAGATTTATCCAGATATCAAATGTAAAGTGGACGAGTTAGTCACTAAAAATTTGGAAAAATTAAATAAAAATCGGGTAGAAGCACCTAGCTAAAAAGAAAAGGACACAATGTATCGTAAAGAGTGTAGGAGGAACAAAATAACACCAAGATTTAGTAAACATAGAATTAAAACCAATAGAAAAGCCACATTAATAACAACAAAA
Organism: Odontomyia ornata; assembly: GCA_963969285.1. Classification (NCBI taxonomy): domain Eukaryota; kingdom Metazoa; phylum Arthropoda; class Insecta; order Diptera; family Stratiomyidae; genus Odontomyia; species Odontomyia ornata. The sequence goes on along the minus strand of OZ017741.1, from coordinate 232,664,802 downwards.
AATCAGAAATGACATAAACCTAAAGTAAAAGCAAGACGTAAATTTCAGGGTAATGCTGATGGTGGAGGGACAAAAGATCAAAATACACGAACTAAACAACAACAACGGACTTCTACCACTCCGACTGGGGATGACTAGAAACATAATTACTTATAGCAACGCAATCCACATAATTCAGCCTGACAACTATGAAAAGACCATAGACAACATCAAGACTTCTATTTCAAAACTCGACCAAAGCCACGAAACAGCCGACACTTTAGCTATCACCAAAATTAAAATTACAGAACTCACACACAAACTCGAAACGTTAAAACCCAGACTTCGAACAAAACGTGGACTTATCAATGGACTCGGTTCTTTAATCAAGGGTATCACAGGAGACATGGACGAGGATGACGCAACTGAAATAAATAAAAACATCGATGCGCTAATGTTGAATCAATCCATATTGAAATTCCGACTAACAAGTCAATCGAAGTTAAATTACTTGACCATGGAACGATTCGATAACATCACCAACCATATCAATATGCAAACCGAAATAATAAACAGATATCTAAATAATTCATAAGACAGGATTAAAAAAGAAAACGATTTTATGATTCATGTGCAGTACTTACACCAAATTAACTATAACATTGACGTTTTAAATAACCACCTTTCGGACATTTGTGAAGCCATCATACTTGCCAGACAAAATATCATATCGAAGCAAATTGAACTCCTGAAAATCCTAGAAAACTTACGAAACCAATCAGTCGATGTCCAATCCCATGAACATATCTATGAACTTTTGAATCTTCAGGCATACTACAATAACACCAATATTATATTCAACATCCAAATTCCCATCGTATCCAATACAACATTTCCATTCTTCCACATCATTCCACTTCCACAATCGAATCACCAGAAAATCATTACCCTTTATCGCCCTAGAACCTAAAAGTGTTCAAATTTTTTGACGTAAAATGTCCTAAGATCGAGAGAACTTTTTATTGCAAACAAAACCAAAATGTTTACAAGTTGGCAAGCAATCCCAGATGCATCGCCGATATCATGCATGATAGAGAAGCATCATGTCAATCGGAAACTGACGCATATATGCCGGACATTTCGCAACCGGAACAAAACTACATCCTTGTCACGAATATATCTGAAACAAAATTAATCACCACTTGTGACTCAGCCAATAGATCGATTTCCAGAACTGCACTAATCCACTACAAAGGATGCGACATCAACATAAATGGAATTACATACAGCAGTACCAATAACATATTTTGGGATAACGTCAACATTTCTCTGATCACTCCTGGAAGAAAAAATAATACCGATTCTGCAATCAACATCGATCTTCCTACTCTTAACCGTTTCAAGTTCTCCGATACAAACGAAACCAAACCTCCTCGAAATTTCAATACGAAGCCACGTCATCCAAACCATCACTGTTTTCATCCTCGTGTCTACAATTCTTTACGTATACTTAGGGCGCTAATGGACCAAAAATACCCTGCATTAAAGACGTGATTCTGCTCCATCTACGTCACCGATGTTCCTCTAGCTGTCACCCTGCTTAGGGGGAGGAGTTACGTCACGGCCTATACTTACCAGTAAAATCTAAGCTCATACTAACCTCAGCATAAATTCATCAGTATAAGTTCATTCATCATAAATACATTCAACCTAAATTCATAATTCTCAAAGAGATCAGTTTCCAAATTCTTGAGTTTCAGTCTAGACACTTTGTAATCATTTTGTTCGATTCTCATATTCACTTGCACATGCTGCTTAGCCAGCATTAACTTAGATTCAAACTTTACAATTTTATGTTAATTTCAAATCAGTCTTTAATCAAACCTTGTGTCGTAAACATCTTAAAGAATAATAAATCAACTTTAAACTTAAACTTTGTTTTTTTTTAAATCAAACGTTAAAATTAACATAATTCGCGCGTTCATTTACCAGCCAAACATGCGTGCTTATACGCGGTGATGTCTTATCGCACATCGACGACAACAATGTTGCACTGGTCAGCCAACGAGCATACTTGTGCGCAATGCCAGCGCGAGTTACTGATAATCCCTATCCTCAACGCATGTGGCATCAATAAAATAAGATTCGGAAAATGCAATAAAACCATAAAATATCCTTTTCCTAATGTTTCTTGTGATGTTCATGTATTGTGTATTTTATTGTATCCGAAAATGTGTGAAATTGTACTAAGCAATAAAATGTATTTTTGCTTCATTTGTTAACCAAATGTTTACAGAAACAATGTCATAATGAAAAGGTGCGAAATTGTACTGAACAATAAAATGGGTGAACTAGATAATATTCACTGCATTTGTTAACGAAATGTTTTCTGAAATAATGTAATGTAAGATTTTAAATTAAGATACTGGTCAGTCTGAATTTGATCACGAAGAAGCGAAGTCGTGTTTTAGAATAAGATATATAAGTTTAAGTAAAAATTAAATAAAAAAAATTATTCGATGTTTTTTGTTTAAGACAACATAATTCGCGTTCATGTCGAGTCTCAGGAACCTCCTTCAGTATTCTCTGACTCCGAGTATCAGGAGTATCTTGAGGATAACGACCTTTTTTCAAATGGGGCATGTGATGAAGAAGTGGAGTGTATGAAAAATAACCATTTAAATGTTATGATGAACTCCTCTCCAGCGTTCCATACATAGAATATTGTCGCGTGTCATGGTTCGCGGCCAATAATTTAAATGTTCCGGGAAAGTGAAAACGCAATGTCTTTTAAATTAAATCAAAAGAGACTATTAAATTACTTAAAAATGCACAATCACTTATCTGGTCTATTTCACAATTTTAATTTTCACTATTAAAATCTAAGTTCCACTTGTCCATAAATTTCTATCGCAATTGTCTTCTAAGATCACTTCACAATCAACGAAAATCACTTTTCTATTACTCGAACAATATCGCTTTCCACACACTATCGCAGTTTTTATCGCGGTCGAATGAATGAATCTCCCCATTCATTCAGCTCGCCTTTATATAGGGTCTCCATCCGTTCAATGCATTTCTCGTACATTGCCGAATGTTCTGCCGAGAGGTATCTGGTATATTCGAGCCGATTTATGAATGGAGCAGTGACTCACTTTCAGATGTTGATCATGCTTGGTGGGTTCTCATGGTTTCGAGTAAATTCATTTTGTTGATGTTCTTAATGGTTGTGAAAACGATTGCGACAGTAGCTCGCAGAATTCTTTGTACATGCAACAATATGTTACGCGCAACGCTCGCACCCTGTGTTTCCTGATTGATACCAGTGTTAATAAAAATTTTATCGCCACTAAGCACGCTTTTAACGCTAAGTCAAAATTCCTCCCCTTCAAAATTCAATTAATAGCTGGAGAAATATCGATGAATAAAAAGGTAGCTGGGAGATTCCTTGAGAGTGTGGGTAACAAGACTCTCGTAGATTCTATGTACTACCGGGGCTAAAGTCATTTGATGGGATGATCAGGGATGATACTCTGAAGGAGTTAGATGCAATTATAGATCGGAGAAATAACATACTTAAAATAAGACCAAATATCAAGATTCCGTTGAGAGCAAAAGAATCTAGGCAGGTCAATCATGTAGAAGTTATTTGCGTTCACCTTCCCGATACTACAAAGTGCAAATTGAAGGCTTTGTTGGATAGGCGCGTTAAAGTTTTCGGAACAATAAGTAACAGGAAAGTCTTTGAGACAACGTAAGAGCTGAAATTAAGTTGTCAACATCAGATCCAATTTAAAATAAGTTGTATAGCTATCCAGTTAATTTGAGGCCTGAAGTTGACAGGCAGATAAAGAAGAGGCTGGACGATGGGACTATTAGACTTTCGAAGAGTCCTTACAACACACCAATTTGGGTGGTTCCTAAAAAGCCCAACTCATCTTGTGAACGGCAATACAGATTGGTCATAGACTTTAAAAGGTTGAATGCAGTCACTATATTGGAGACCTACCCAATCCCGGATATTACAAACACGCTCGTGAGCTTTGGAAGTTCGCAATACTCCACCACTCTCGATTTGACATCCAGTTTTCATGAGATCAAGATGCGGGATATGGATATCCCAAAATCTTTACTTCACTTTACCAGATTGCCGCTCGGTCTTAAGAATGCCCCAGCCATTTTCCAAAAGATGATCGATGATGTTTTGAAACCTTTCATAAGATAACTGTGTTTTGTTTATGTAGACGATATTATCATCGTAGGGAAAGCAGAGAAATAGCATTTATAAAGTGTAGAAACTATACTCTACCAACTTGAACAAGCAAACCTCAAAGTAAGTCTAGAGAAATCTTCATTTTTGAAGAGTCAAGTCGGTTACATAATCTCACGACATGGTATTCTTCCAGAGTCCAAGAAAATAGCGGTTATAATAAAAATCAAGGCTCCCTCTAACTTGAAAGACTTAAAAGTGTTCCTTGGTTTGACATCCTATTTTAGGAAGTTTATCAAGGACTTTGCAAATATAGCTAAGCCCTTCACAAATTTGACTATAGGGGACAATGCTCAAGTGAAGGCAAGCCAGTCCGAGAAGAAGGAAATTTCACTAAATGAGCTCGAACTAAAACCTTTAAATGATTCAAAGGAACTGAGATACTGGCGTATCCGGATTTCGAGGAACCCCTTAATCTAACCACAGATGCCTCAAATTACGCGATTGGCGTGCTCCTGTCACAGGGTGATATCGCAAAAGACCGACTAATTGTTTATATTTCAAGATCCCTTAACGCGACAGAAGAAACTACACCACTAATGAGCGAGAATTTTTGGCAATGGTATGGGCCTTGGAAAAGTTTAGAACTTACTTGTATGGGGCGAAAAAGGTGAATATCTTGATGGATCATCAGTCACTAACCTTTGCACTAAGTAACGGGGGTCACAATGCGAAACTAAAGTGCTGGAAGGCACGGATAGAAGAGATTGTCATAATTTGCTTGTCTGTACTCAGTGATATCGTATTGCGCGGCATCAGCATTTTTTATGCAGAAAAAGTTTCAACAGGAAAATCTGAAAAGCTTTTGGTTTCTAACACGAACGACGACATATCATAAATAATATATTATTACATGTACAAATAATTCTGCGAGCTACTGTCGCAACTGTTTTCACAATCATCAAGAGAATTTACTCGAGACCACGAGAGCCCACCAAGCATGATCAACATCTGAAAGTGAGTCACTGCTCCATTCATTAAGCTGCTCAAATATACCAGATACCTCTCGGCAGAACATTTGCCAATGTACGAGAAATGGATTAACCGGCTAGAGACCCTATATAAAGGCGAGCTGAATGAATGGGGGGACTATCCATTAGAACCGCGATATAGTTAAAACTGCGATAGTGTGGAGTGCGAATTGAAAAGCGATATTGATCGAGTAATAGTGAAGTGATTTTCGTTGATTGTTAAGTGTAGACAGTTGTTAGAGAAATTTAATTGACAAGTGAAAGTTCGATTTTAATTAAAATTGTGAAAAATTTGAATGAGTGATTGTGCATTTTTAGTAAATAAATAAACTCTTTTAATTTAATTTAAAAGACATTGCGTTTTCACTTTCCCGGTACATTAAAATTATTGGCCGCGAACCATAACACGCGACAATATTATCAAAAATTATCATTTTAATTTGCTAATAAAATAAACTGTATATTTTTTATAGGAGAGGACTCAGTGTTTCATTCGCACCACGAGACGATCAACCCAGAGTGGCAATCCTAACCAGTGAACAGAGCTTCAAGGTCCACAAGCAATAACACCGCAGACGATCCACGAATGGGCAATCCGCAACCACCAGCCATCAAAGGAGACGTGACCAATACGCTGGTAGTCAACTCCGAGCTGCAGAGTTCGCAAAGTTAGAAGATCGAATTGCTTCAGTTACTGGTGCTGACCATCAACTTCATCTCCCTCGCCTACAAATTGTATCGACGCTGAAGCCACTTTTGGAAGCTGCAAGCAAAGCATCGCCACAGCAACTACAACAGCATTCCTTTCACCCTCGCACCATTTAGCACTAGGCACCACCGTACACAACACCATCATTGGGGGGAGGGGGTGTTTGGGTGACGGTGCTCGAATGCATCTGGGATTTTTTTTTCGAGGAAGTTATTCGAGACCGAGTAGCGCTACTTCACCTACGACCGCGAACTTTTGCCAGTCTTCGCCGTAATCAAGTTTTTCTAGCGCATGCTGGAGGGGAGGCACTTCACGGTCTTCATCAACCATCGACCACTCACCATTGCCGTGACACAACGCTCGGACAAAGACTCGCCCCGTTAAATCAGACAGTTACATTTCATTGGCCAATTTGACAAACGATTGGAGTGTACACCAGGTGAAGACAGCATCTCCGCTGACGCACTCAATTGCATAGAAACGGTTGCAGTACTCACCACACTTACTGCTTGAACCATCAGTGAGGTCAGAGATGGCCAGTTGCCCCACCTCCTGGTGAGCCCCCGCTTCCAGCCGCAAAACTTGGTTTTGGACGGATACTCTGCTCACTACATTGAACTCAACGGTGTTATTAAGCCCTTCGTGCTGGCAGTGATCCTCTCGCACTCTAACGGGCGGGCCATCAAAAAATGTATAGCACTGAAATTCTTCTGGAAAAGTCTACAAAAGGATGTTTATCGCTGGGCCAAATAGTGTGTACCATGCCAGCGTTCAAAGGTCGATCGCCACAACCACGCCAAACTTGCCAACTTCAAGATGCCGGATGGACGTTTCGACCACATCCACGTCGACTCTATTAAACTCCTGCAGCGTGACGGCAATGAAAGCTGCTTTACCATCATCGACTGATAAACAAGCGGGCCTTAAGCAATACCAGTGCACGACGTCAAGGCTAGCACCATTGTACGCCATAATCGGTACGCCATGCGAGATCTCCTCGGACCAGGGTCATCAGTTTGAAGCCAACCTCCTTAATAAATCCGGTACTACACCGTATCATCCACAAGCCGATGACATGGTGAAACGAAAACACTTTGAAGTGCATTCCAGAAACCCCTTGGCTGCAATAACTGTTAGGCTTGCGTACCACCTTCAAAGAACACCTACAAGCCTCCCAGAAGAGATAGTCTTCTGCACGAGGCTATGAAACACCAGGCAAATTTGTCGCACCTCACACGGCACCAACGAGTTGCCCACAGGATTTCGTTACTGACCTATTCAAAGCGATCCGTCCGGTCCCACCAGCCAGGCACACCGATCACCATCCGTTCGTCTTCAAAGACCTTGCCACCTACAAATATGTGCTCCGCCGCATCAATGCAGTCAAGAATTGCTCAATCAGCCATACTCCGGACTCCACAGCGTCATCGAAAGGGTCAGCCACCGCACCTACGCCATAGAAGTAAGCAGCGTAGCCAATCTCCTGTCCACAGTCCATTTGAAGCCAGCATACTTGGAGCATTTCTATACCCGGCCCTCAATGCCACCGTTAGCACCACTTCAGTCACCCTCACCACCACAGTTACCCACGCTATCATGTTTGCTGCCAACTCAGGCGATTTAACCAACCACTTGCACGCTAAAGCAACAAAAATCAACTGCTACCAAAAAGAATGTCATCTTTGCACTCCCTTCGTCGAACGCAAAGGTCATTGGGAATGACTGTGGCAGCACCGAATGTTCCAAGGCAAGCGCACTCTTCACGGAGCAAGCGGATCCTCACCCCTCGAGAAATCTTCGCCTGCTGCCGAGTTCATACATCAGCGGCTCAGGCACTCCCCGCGAGAAAAAGGAAAATTTGCTTGAGCCGAGCTTCTAGGCTCTCATAAGTCAATATGACTGAGGGAACCTAGGCACATGAATGCACTCTGTAACAATATCAACATTAGTGGCATCAGCCATCTTAAATTACTATAAAGTATTGTTAGTTTACAATTAGTGAAATAAAGTTATTATTCAGAAAACTATCTAAAGAGCAAATATTGACTTCCAAAGAGTAAAAGTTAACATCTAAAGAGGTAATGTGAAACTGCTAAAATTTTCAAAATGAGATATCGCTTGCGATGATCCAACCGCACTAGCGTTTTCAAAGCAAGCTTACCACCAACAAAGGGATCTTACTATTTCTCTCGTTTCGCACCGGGACTTTGCCAATACGTTAGAGCTTTGATGCAATTAGAGACGTTAAAGAAGTGCAATATGCGAACTTGGTCGTTACATGAGAATCTCCTGAAAGGAATTATTTTGCATATCACCCGTTTCTATGATGTTGGAGAAAGGAATTTAAAAGGGGGGCCGGCTAATTCATGCGGTTGCGGTTGCGTGATCTTCAAACTTTTTTGGCTGTCCAGGCCGTTCATTGTCCTCCAAGTGAAAATTGCCACTTTTAAACCGTTCAAACCACTTCTGGCACGTACGCTCTGCTAGAGCATGCACACCATACACTTCCACCAAAATACGATGACTTTCGGCAGCCTTTTTCTTCAATGATGAAGTACTCCCCGCAAAAACACTTTATTCGGCACAAAATTCGACATTTTCAGAGTAAAACAAGTTGGATAAACAGACCTACGCTCATGTCAGAAGGGTTTTGCACCCAACTTCTCAGAAATTCAGGCACCAGCAATGAATAACGCCAAGAAATATGTCAAAGAGATGTGCACGTTCAAAGGAAAATCCATTATTTTTCTACTTTCAACGGTCGCCATTTTATTGCAAACTGACAAAAATCACTCAAATCATGAACCTTATTGGAAAATTTCAAGAAGATCAAGTCAAAACTGCCGTGACTGATTGGATGGAAAGTTCAGAGAATACCAAAATCATGTGTTATTGTTGTTGTAATTGGAGAAATTTCAAACGGCTATAACTTCCGTGTATGTCATTCGATGTTCATCAAACTTACAGGTTTAAGGATCCTTAGTAGGACTACGCAAATATCGAATTTCGTTCAGTTTAAGGGTACCGATGCGATTTTATTGGGGAAAATGTGAAATTCGAACATCATACTATTATTAACAAAGTTGAGTGAATTTCGACTTCTAAGGTATTTGTTGTTGTTGTACTCATAAACACCTACCACCATAGTTTTTTCAAGATTTTTCGGATCACAGGTGTCCAATCGCGAGGGGAGAGGGGACACAAATTTTTCGTGTATTTCCCCTCTCTGCGCGTTCCTCGAAGCAAAAAGTATCAAATTAAGACCTGTTTTGAAAAGTTCTCATCAAGACCTTTCATTTGATACCCATATCGGCTACCTTAAATGAAATTTTTTTTCGGGGGGTCACTCTCCTATATGGGGAGACCCCCCTTAAATAGCTTATAAAATTTTGTAATTGAACTTTCAAGAGAGCACCACTTTACACCTGCATACAAAATTTGATGTTTCTAGCTTAAGTAGTTTGCGAGAAAAAGTGCTGTGACGCACGGACAGACTGGTCGCGAAACTAGTAGGGTTTTGTAAAATCATTTTACAAAACCCTAAGAAAGTATTGTTGATTGCGCTTCAGCTAAATTACACATACTGATTCTGAAACTGTATGACACTAACTTTCCAACACATATTTGGAAAGGTGAATCACTGGAATAAAAATCAAGTCAGGCCATCTGTTAGAAAACCGCATGAATTAACCGGTACCCCTATTGGGTGAACGAGATTTCACGTTATTGCCGCGAATGGTTAACGAAGGCGTTGGTGCAGGGCTATGAAGTCTTGCATACAATGTCGTTAAGGTGTGTGAATAATATGCATAAATGAAAAAAAGATGATTTGATTTAATTTGCAGAGAATTTGTTGAAGTTTTAATGATTGTGTAGCATTTTAACGTCGTATCATATTCACGTGCTTCATTTTTTGCGGGGTGTTGTGCAGAACTAGTGTTTTGTCTGATAAAATTAACGATTCTTCAACTAAAGCTCTATTTAGGGTTTGAACCATTAGCTCTTTAGATTCGTTATCAACTTCTTGCAAGAGGTTTTCGTTGCAAGCGCATTTTCAGTCGATGAGGAGTCTCTCGTAAACAAAACCATCATGTGTTTGTGACCAATCCTTTTTCGATGCAGATTCGAGACAACCTGTTCGGCAAAATGAGCGTTCGGAATAGATACTTCTGCATGAGAATTTCCCTCAAGAGCCAACGTCGAAATAGGCGTAATGGGTTTTAGTTGGCTCAAGAGAAAATGTCTCAAACTGTTCCTATTCAAAGAACAATCGAAATTATTAATACGCAATGTAACAGGCTGATTGATATGTTCGCCGATGCCACTACTCAATGAACTTGCATTGTTTTCACTGCTTGATGTACAGTTGGTCATCATTGATGAATCCGATCGCTCATATGGACCATAATATGCAGATGCTGGACCAGATCCAGATGAAGATGCTGAGCAAGGTGCTGCGTTGAATGGCACTTTCAATTGATGCGAATACGGCAAACTATTGATTACACTTGCGGAAGGGGCACGGCTTGGGTGATAAGGTGCGTATTGAACGCGTTAACCGTGAAAGCCATAGTTTTGCATTGGCTGCATCGTCCCCATAGATTTTGACTGGTCTCATGCGACTTGATTGTGGCGAACACATTCAAAACCTTTACGTTCATATTGTGGCTTGGATTGCTGAAATATCGAACAGGTATACGAATCTCTTCTAGTTGACCATTATATTTGGCGATTGAGGTGCCCACAAGCAGATCAGGAAGAGATTTTTATGCGTAGAATGAGGATTTGAAGTGGAGAAGTGGAGCAGATCAGGAAGAGATTCTTACGGGTAGAATGGGGATTTATAACTATCTAATGATTGTGAATAGTAGCTATCTCCTGTTGTCTTTTTCGTGAAAACCCCTCGAGCAGAGTTTACCAAGGGTGTAATGATTTTACGTCTACGTCCGAACGAGGAACCGACCTCTCATCGGTTCTAGACGTTAAGTCTGAGTAGTGCCAACGGATGGTACCCACCGGTCAACCAATCCGTGCACCGTAATCCATTCACGCGGTGGCTGCTTGTCGGCCAGCTAGATCGGTGAGGATTTCGGTCGCGGGTCTCCGAATGGATTACGCTCATCTACAATCTTCAGCCACCAATACATGCCCGTTTTCAAACGCGTCACAAAACAAAACCATACGGAGAGGAAACCTATTTTACCTTCCTCCGTATTTCTTCATCAACCAGTCAAGAACGAAAATCTAATTTTTTTACTTCGCGTTCCCGAATTTCCGACGCGGTGTTTTGTATCCTCGTAGATCTAGTTCCATTCTCTGCATGGATTTATTGATGATATCCGCGGTTAGTTTAACTATTACAAAAAACCTTATTTTAATTCGAAGCGGAAAAACAAACTTTGCATTCGCCGACTTACCAATTCCAATTCCTGATAAATTTACTACTACTTTTGAATAGTCGATGGATATCTGTGATGACCAATTTGTAGGAAAGTTCTTCTTCCTGTTAATTTTAAACCTTTTTGATGCTTGTTGGCACCCTCCGGGACTTCTTCATGGGTGACGGCCACTACGTCCACACTTTCCTCCCGTGTGGCTGTCAAATCCTCTTGACATCCCACGACAAAATTGACGTGGGATTTGTGCTCGTCGCAACCAACTTGAAATGACAAGCCACCTAGCAGCAAAGTGTGTTAGTAGTGGTCACCAGCGGCGTCGCATGATTCATTACAGGGCAGTATCCACGATGCCTACCAGGCATGGGGAGACTGAAGGAAACGCTGCTTGGCCCTATGATGTTTTTTTTTTCTCTTTTTTTTCTCTCAGCGTCGTAGGTCTTTGGCATGGTAAACTCCCAGCTCCCTTCCGGACATGTCCGCAATGAGGTACCGCTTGGGACTTAAAACTTATAAGACTCGACCCTTCACGAACTTCTTGTCTAGCATGGCAGTGTAGTGCCGACCTGCTTCACTTTGTCTAAAATTACGTCGGTAGATTTCGTCACCTGCCTTGAAGCCAGAAGGATGGGATCGCAGATTGTACCGCTCCTCCCCCACCCGTCTACTGTCTTCAATCCTCTCCCGGATTTGTTCTCGTAGAATTTGGAGTTTCTCGTGCGGCTCCAGTACCACTATTGGGTCTTCCAAACCTTTCAACTGCCGCAATAGCCGGTACGAGTTTCCGTGGCAAATCATATGCTGGCCGAACACGGCAAAGTATGGGGTAATGCCTGTGGTGGAGTGATAGGACGAACGCAGGGCACAGGTGATGGCGGAAGTCCTGCGGTCCCAATCCTTCTGATCCGGTTGGACGTAGGCCCAAATGGCGGCTATGAGGGTGCGGTTCAACCGGTCGGACGCATTGGCTTACGGGGAATAAACGGCAGTCCGCTGATGCGTAATGCCATACTTTTCCCTAAATTCCTGAAATCTAGACGAGGTGAACTGAACTCCGTTGTCGGAGACCAGCTTCTCCGGTACTCCAAATATATGGAAAACGCGATTTTCCAGAAAACTGACTATGGGGCCGGTGTGCAGGTTTCGAAGGGGTTCCACAATCGGAAATTTGGACAAGTGGTCCAGGACCACGACAGCTCCCGTGTATCCCGAAGTCGAGCGAGGGTACGGACCGATGAGATCTTTATACAGGCACTGGAACACCCGCTCCGGTAGTTCGAATTTTCCCATCGGGGGCCCAAGAACAGTATTGGGCGCTTAAGTGCATTTGCACAGCTCACAAGCGGCTACGTACTTTTTCACTTGCTGCGCCATCTTAGGCCAAAAGAAGTAAGTCTTCAGTCACTGAAGCGTACGACCATAACCGCCGTGTGCACTCAATGGGTGGTCATGAGCCCGCTTAAATAATTCGCATGTCAGTTCTTCGGGCACCCATAACTTCCACTGTTCCTCTTCTTGAACGTGGTCTCCGGAGGCGTGTCTCGTCCGCTTGTATATAAATCCCTCCATCACCCGTAGTTCTGGCAGCTGTGGTAACTGGTCCTGAATCGTATTCATCAGCTGTATATAACATGCTGAGTTGAAGACGGGATGGTCCAAGTCGATCCATAGGGGGCTGTCGTCCTCCTGGGCCAACTCGGCTCCTTCAGGGGCGAACATCCTTGATTGTGTGTCCGGTACCACGTGCTGACTTCCCTTGCGGTATCTTATCGTGAAGTCAAACGCCTGTAATTTCAAAGCCCATCTGGCCAAGCGGCCGTGGAGATCCGTTTGGCTCATCAGCCATTTCAGTGACGCATGATCAGTGACGATTTCAAAGGGATGTCCTTCTACATATGCTCGGTAACGTTTCACTGCCAACACAGCCGCCAGGCATTACTGCTCCGAGACCGTGTAGTTCCGCTGGGCCTGGTTCAGCTTGTGGGACATGAAGGCTATAGGTCTCTCCTCGACGTCTTGTGCAACCTGGACTAAGACTGCTCCCACCCCATGTTGACTCACGTCACAATGGATTGAGAACGGTTTGTCAAAGTCCGGGCTGTGCAGTACGGGGGCTGTAGTCAGACTCTTCTTTAGCTCTTCAAAGGCTTGCAAGCTGGGCTCTTCCCAGACGAACTTACGTCCCTTACGCAGCATGTCGGTCAAAGGAGTGGTAATAGTGGCATAGTCACGCACGAAACGCTGGTACCATCCGCATAAGCCTAGGAATCGGCGTAACTGCTTGGTAGTCTTGGGTGATGGGAAAACGTCAATCGCTTGAGTCTTGTCCGGATTGGTCTTGATATTGTCATGCCCAATGATGTGACCCAAATACTTCACCTCCGTCATCACGAACTGACTCTTCTGTATATTGATGGTTAACCCTGCCCTCCGGATGTGCAGAGCCACCTCCTGAAGCAGGTCGATGTGTTCGTTAACGGTCTCGGTTATAAGCAGCAGATCATCCAAGTAAATGAAAACTTGGTGCCGTAAATGAGGTGGTATCACCTTATCCATAAGGCGCGTCATTGTTTGAGGGGCATTGCACAATCCGAATGGCATGGTCACGAATTGATACAGGGGCCGACCTGGGACTGTGAAGGCTGTTTTCTCCTTTGAGCTAGGGTCTAAAGGAATTTGCCAGAAGGCGTCCTTGAGGTCTAAGCTCGTGATGAAGTGGGCTTTAGGCAACTGACTCAAAATGCCTTCAATCAACGGTAGAGGGTATGCGTCCTTGACAGTGACGGAGTTCAAGCGTCTGGCATCTAAGCATAGCCGGACCTTGTTCGGCTTGACCACTAGGAGACCGGGGAAGCCCACGCGCTCTGCGATTCTTCGATCACGCCTAATGCTAGCATTCGATCAACTTCGGCATATAACAACTTTTCCTTCGCCGGAGATATGGCAAAATGTCTCTCTTTTATGGGTTTAGCATCCCCGACATCTATAGTGTGTAACACCAGTGCCGTCCGCCCGAGACCTTCCTTCTCATGCGATGGAAAAGCCGATATAGCCGAGTCAAGTCGCAGTTGTTGATTCACATCCAGTGTATGTCGTAATAAGTGAGTGGTGTGAGTTTGGTCAGGAACAGTGGTGACGGACTCCTAGGTCGTGCCGGAAAACAGTGCCGGGGCCAAGTTAAATTTTCGAACGAAATCCACCCCTAGATAAAGATTCTGGGTCCCTTAAAGGTGACATCCGTCGTAATTTTTCCCACTACAGAGTGACGAGTTCCATCCGCCGTGCTTAACCAGGTGGTAAAATGGTGGATTTGGTCCGCGTGCATTTCCAGTACCTCCCCTGCAAAATCGGCTGATATGCAATTCACACTGGCTCCCGTATCGACTAAACCTGACAATCGTTTTTGCAGGAGGTGTACTGACGCATATGGTCGAACGTCATCCCTCAATAATTCGTCTAAGTGTATGTCCTTCAGCACCTTCCTCGACTGCCTGACCCTTCTCCAGAAGCTCCGAATCCGACGCGTGGCTCGCTTTCTTCGCGGTGGGACAGTTGTAGCCAACTCCTCATGGAAGATGCGCTGTCGAGTAGCCAAATAATTCCGCAGTCTGACGAGGAAGGGTTTGACATGCCAAGGAACCTTCGCCTCGCTATCCTTTCCCTGCGCGTCCGCCTCGACAAAGGATGGCGTCGGTTGTGGAACTTCGGGAAAACTGTGTTTGGCGGTACGAGTCAGCAGAATTGGGGTCATGTCTGGGGCTTGGTCATTGCTAGTGATGGGGTCAGCATTGGTTCGTCCGGGTTTTAGGAGTGCCGACGGGTGGTCACGGCACTCGCTGGCAAGCTTTTTTGCACTTTGCAATTTGCGCAATCAGGTGCGTACGTGTCTGCCTTCCCGCATCGGTAACAGAAGAGCGTCGGTTCCGCTGGACAGGCATAGAATCGATGCCCCGTTTGTCGGCAATTCCAACAGACCGTCGGGCTTGTGATTGCTTCAAGGGATGGTCGATAAATCAATGCTGGGTCCTCAAGCTCCTGTGGTGCTCCGCTCCTCGGTACTAGTACTGGGTCAGCAAGTAGGTTGTCCGCTGCCATCAACTCCGCGGTGTGATGATTTCGGGGATTTGGTCCCATTATGCGAGGTCGTGGACGGAAGGCACCTCGCCGCTCATCCAGTTGTTCCTGTCTACGGGCATGGAGGCGTAATCCCTGTATGGTGTTGATGGGAAAATGCAGATGGCTGTTCTGAAGCTCCCAGCGCATATTCTCCCTAATAATTTCTACCAGTTCGTCCTCGGGCATGGTTGTTCGTAAGCGAGTGCTCAATCTCCCTATACTTGTGTAGTACTGGTCGAACGGTTCGTGAGCGCCTTGTTTCCGTTTCTTTATCTGTTCCCTTAGTTCTCTTTCAGTGAAGCCGTCATCAAATCGATTGCGGAAGGCTGCACTGAAAGAATTCCAAGTGGGGCATGGCGTCGACTCCTTAAAACTCCAGTACCAGTCGGCAGCATCTCCGCTGAACAAAAGATGTCCATGCCGGAGGAAGGCCAAGAAATCACCTCCCAGGGTGCTGGATACTAATGCCTGAATCCTGAAAAGGAACCGGTCCGCTGATATCATCGCGTTGAAACCCATGAAGTTCAGGCGCCAACTCTCCATGATACGAGGCGTCGGGTCTCAGAAAGGTGTCAATGCGTTCCCGGGAGGAATCGCATCTTCGATTGACCTGTTGTAAGGGACTGCCTCGGGGACTGGAGGTACCAACGGAGATGCGGTGCTGTGTCGTGGTCCTTGGAGGTAGGGTCCATTGATCAGCTAGTCGAGAGGGGGGCATAGCCACACTGGGATTGGGCTCCCAGCCAAGCGGAGTTCTCACGCGGCTGGGTGGTTGGCTCATCGGGAGATTCTGGAGCCTTCCCTCCAAGTTTCCGATCCTCTCAGACATATCTCGCATTAACGCCACGAGGGTGTCAATGGAGTGGGTGGAAGGCGTGGTTGTGACCTCGGCCGCGACAACTGCAGCAGGAACTTCCCCGCCTACGGCTCCTTGCAAGTCCATCAGTGATTGGGATGGTTCGGCATCTGGGACCCCTTTCGCCACTGCTCCACGCGTTGGCGTTCCGAGGGGGACGTCTACGGCGGTCCGCTCTATGGGTCGCCGGCATAGTGGGCAAAGCTCGGACGTTAGGAGGAGCTGTTGAACACAGGCACGATGGAAAAGGTGTCCGCACTCCAATCGCACGCTGTGTACGCCCTCCACTACGTCCTCAAAACAGATCCCGCAGTTAGCAGGTTGGACAGTTTTGGATCTGGTCCAACGCTTGACTGGGGTCCGCTTTGTCGCCATGTTGGGGGTTTAATATATGAGGTTGGTGCTAGGTAACTAAGAGAAAAAAAAAATCTAACTTATTCCTACGGCTATTTCTAATCTATACGTATATATATAAAAAAACTTATTAGTACTTTAGTGGCCGATAGTGGCGAGTTATTTACGTAGAATGGGAAAAAAAGATTTATTTACTACACTCTTTCCTTTCCAGTAGTCGACTTTTCCAAAGGGAAATGAGAGTGCGTGGTAGTCTGCCGAAGAAAGGGTGCTTTCGGCCGATTTACAAAATTTAACCCCATACCCACATACATCACAAAAACCGTCTCTAAACTACGTTAAATGACTCGACGAGACAAGTGGTAAAGCTACCATAACAGCTTAGTACGCGGTCAAAATTCCCGACGCGTGGAAGCATTCCGGGCTTCGCAACTCCAGCATACGCCACCGAACGTTGAACCGATACCACTCGTCTATCGCGCATACGAAATAAGTAGAATCCTTCCGCGATATAAAGGCAAGGTAGCCTTCTATTTTCTTGGGAGTCCAGGCCAACAGGAGAAACCCCATCTGGCTGACAGTTCCATCAAGAAAATAGAAGGTCCTTACAGGGGTTAGCCTGGGACAACACATCGGAAGGATTCTGTCGCGAAAAGAAAAATCAAACAAAGGAGAGCGGAAGCTACAACTCACGTGGAGCAACTGCAAGTGTGTATCACACAACTCCACTGCTCCATTTTGTGAGGCTCGAGTACCAAAGTACCTTACATCCTCCGTAAAAGACCAACTCGTCAGAAGACGCGAATCTTTTATCCCCTTAGGATGTTTTAGCCCCACGTTGGACGCCATTTGTAATGATTTTACGTCTACGTCCGAACGAGGAACCGACCTCTCATCGGTTCTAGACGTTAAGTCTGAGTAGTGCCAACGGATGGTACCCACCGGTCAACCAATCCGTGCACCGTAATCCATTCACGCGGTGGCTGCTTGTCGGCCAGCTAGATCGGTGAGGATTTCGGTCGCGGGTCTCCGAATGGATTACGCTCATCTACAATCTTCAGCCACCAATACATGCCCGTTTTCAAACGCGTCACAAAACAAAACCATACGGAGAGGAAACCTATTTTACCTTCCTCCGTATTTCTTCATCAACCAGTCAAGAACGAAAATCTAATTTTTTTACTTCGCGTTCCCGAATTTCTGACGCGGTGTTTTGTATCCTCGTAGATCTAGTTCCGTTCTCTGCATGGATTGATTGATGATATCCGCGGTTAGTTTAACTATTACAAAAAACGTTATTTTAATTCGAAGCGGAAAAACAAACTTTGCATTCGCCGACTTACCAATTCCAATTCCTGATAAATTTACTACTACTTTTGAATAGTCGATGGATATCTGTGATGACCAATTTGTAGGAAAGTTCTTCTTCCTGTTAATTTTAAACCTTTTTGATGCTTGTTGGCACCCTCCGGGACTTATTCATGGGTGACGGCCACTACGTCCACACTTTCCTCCCGTGTGGCTGTCAAATCCTCTTGACATCCCACGACAAAATTGACGTAGGATGTGCGCTCGTCGCAACCAACATGAAATGACAAGCCACCTAGCAGCAAAGTGTGTTAGTAGTGGTCGCCAGTGGCGTCGCATGATTCATTACAAGGGGTACGATTACTACAAACATATCACAGATCATGGCAACAAGGTGTCTAGGGCACTAGCCCTCAAGGAGCTTAAATGTAAGTCCGCTTAACCAAACTGTATTGAAGCCTTTCTGTATATCAACCAGAAGAACTCCAATACACTCTCTATTATTTAGTTTCCAATAGATATCAGAGGTTACTTTCGTTATCCTATGTATGGTCGAATGCCTGGCATGGAAAGAAAACTGGCAATTCAGCATTAACTCATATTTCTCAATGAGTTGGTTTTAGTATCACTTCAAACACTTTGCTAATGTTGGGCAGCGAGCTGATTGGGCGATCGCATTAAAAGCATGAAAATTGCTTTCCTTTTTTAAAGATCGGAAATACCTTGGCCCTTTTCCACTGATTTGGGTAATAAGAATTGTTCAGCATGTTATTGAACATGTATCCCTCTGACTTAGGGTAGGCTTTTGGATTTCATATCCATTGAAGTTTTTGATAGACGTATTAAGAACAATCAATTTTTAAGGATTAAAAAAAACTGAGCCAGAATCCATATTCCACATAAATTGTACGGGATCCTATGCCAAAAACTAGAAGTTCGGTTTCCTGGTGATAGATCGTGTTCTGATAATTTTACAACAGTTGAGCTGTGAGTAGTAAAGTTACAATCAATTGAATATTTAACAATTATAATAGATGGATAGATAGATAGATAAACATATTTGCAAAGGAGCAAGACACTACAGATATAAAGGAATTTTGATCAACATTGTAGAAAAGGTTTGTAATATTAAAATATTATGATTACTCAAACAACAACGATGAGCTCAATGCACTGAAATCAAAATCGTGGTAAATTTAAATATACAATAACCATGTCTTCAGTTTCAGTTTTTCGGACAAAATTCAAGGAATCTGTACATGAGTCAAGTTTCAATATTCAGAAGACTTTGTTTGAACTATAACACTCTTCTGGCAGGAGCACTCTCTTCCTACTTCAACTTGTTTATAAAACATAAGCCTAAGGAACCAGCAAACATCAGTTGCTTTCTCTTAAATTTTTTTTAACAGAGCTGCTGCAAATGTACCAGGCTCGATTGATTTGTTTACTGAAATTTGCAACTGAGGACCATTATACTCATAAATTCTCAAACTTATCTTTTAAAGTGTATTTTTAAGAGTTTCATCCAATATTACAGTTTTTATCTTGATTTTACAATACAAAAAGAGTAAATCTAAAGTATGTTAATAGTTAAAATTCAGCAAGATAGTAAAAATAATTTTAGTATTTAAACTTTACAGTTGAAAAAAGTTGAATTCTATTTACAGGGTGAATTTACTTATTCAATGAGTGGAGTAGGGGCAGCTTGGGGAGCGGCAGCAATGAATCGAGCGAAAACGCTTGAAGAACTTGATGGTGGTTCGTAGCAGCTGATATCCTAGAGTGAGAAAATAAAATATGAATAATAGGGATACCATCTTAAAAACAAATGCTCTTTACCTGATCCTGTAATGTAACTGGATCAAAGCAGAATTCCTTAGATTCTGGATCCTTGGTTGTACTGCACACAGTGTTGGTTGGACATCTGTGAATAGTGCTGGATGGTTGGGTGTTGCCGAAACAAAGTGAGAAGGTTGTGGTGCTGCGACAAGCAAATCGATTTTGACCACTGCATTTTCCACATTTATTTTCACACACTGGAGTGCCGGCAGGGATGGTTTCATTGCCAACACAGATATGGTTATCATCAGCACAAATCATTCCAATGGGACATGAGTGGCGTCCAGAAACTACCCTTGAATCTAGAATTACAGAACAAAAATGGTTAGGATAATTCTTCATATCTTCTGCTGAACGACATTCTAGATCGGAATATGAATATCTTCAAGTGTATGAAGCATATGAAAACTGTGGTACGTAGTATGTATATAATTTTGTCAATTCCCTTTTTATTTATCTTGCATCTTTCCCTCTACGTGAATGGACACAACTCCCCAGTTTTCTCGATTCATCACGTTTCATTAAATATTCGAGATATCAAAGCATTTTACATTGATCCGGAACCTTTTATACACAGTAAATCCCCTTTTTTTTTTTAAATGCATGCTGTTTCCTCGACGAGGGGACGACATTAACATCCAAAGGACGCCTAACGGCTTCAGCGCGAGACAACTAATGGTTACTTATCAATATCCAGCGGTACAGCAAAGAGTCCACTAATTTGTAAGAACGGTTTCGGATAGTGTAGGACAATTTTGAAAAAATTGATTTTTTTTTTCTTCAAATCAAAAGTGTGAATCCTCTGACACAAGGTACTCAGTTGTATACCAGACAGTTTTTCTAAAATGTGAAACCAATCGTTAAAATAATACATACCTTTAGTGCAAAAAGAAAAAGTTTTATCATCAATGCACATTGCACCAGAGTGAGCACCACAAACACCACAAGCACTGATTGCTTCGGAGGTGTGCAATAGAATTGGAAGGAGCAACACCTACAATAAATCACACTTAATTATTCACGTTCAATAGATTTCAAAATAAGATTTTTCTTACAGCAACGAACAACATCTTGTCGAAGATTTGATATTTTTTCTGAGTTTTCAAAGAAATTTCACTCTTGCTGTGTGTTCAGCTCCAAAGAACCAACTGATGAAATGTTCAAATCAAGTCTTGTATTTTATGGATTTTTTCTTATCTGAAAAGTTTTGCATCACACTTAGATAAAATTAATCCCCAAAATTTGAAAAGAAGTAGAAGATAAAAATAAAGGAACAAAATATTAAGACTAACAGTACTTGTTTCTATTTACACAGGGTCATTGTCGAATCATGTACGTCTTTATCGAGCGTTAATTTTTTCAGATACCTTCACTGGAAAACAAAAGTCAATGCGCCAAAGTCTTAACTAAACACACGCTAAAGAAGACGAATCATATGCTATTATTAAAAATGTGAAACATTTTGAATATGTGCATACTCATAAATTTCTCTATAATTAAGAACAGAATTTCATTATTATTTTAATTAAAATATTTTTATATTTCTCGTTAGATATTAAACTGAATTAACACTAAATATAATAAATGGTATTTGAAAGTAAGTCATGCTGTATAAATGTTTGCTAAGAAATGAGTTTTTTTAACACATTTAATTATACTTGTTAAGCATTTGCTTCAAGTCAACGCTTTTGGAGCGTGAACTATTTTAGCATTTCTAATCGTGACAAATAGCATGGCTTATGGCTTATACTTGAACGTCGAGTATTGTCCTTTTGCACTGAAAAGAGTTCGTATTAGAAATAATATTAAATTATCTACACTTCTCTTGAAATCGATGTAAAATGGATCCTCTAAATAAAGCCCTTTTGGTCCTTATAATATCGGTGTTAATGATCATTTTTCGGGTTTTGTCGAAATTTTCGAAGTCACCGTTAAGAACATTCTTTGGTTGATCTCATATGATGTAAAAGTCTTGGCGATAAGCGTCGATAGAATTTTGAAAATTAAGGAGCGCTTAAATGCATGCCTCAATATTATAGTGCATTATAAATTTTAATGGTCACAACCGTCGTTGGCCCAAAATTTACCCTAGAATCGTAAAGCATTAAAGGCTCAATAGCAAGTGATCATCATAGTATAAGTGCAAAAAACTTAAAAAAAAGAGTACCGACTTCAGAATGCCCTAAAAAGGATGAATTAAATTTTATGGAAGCGGCGCCATATCAGTTTTTTTTAATTTGGAACCGCTTCCATAAAATTTATTTCATTCATTTCAGGGCATTTTGAAATCGGCTCTCTTTTTTTTCCGAAGTTTTCTATTTCACTCTTGTGAGTGGCAAATTTTTGTCATTTCAACTCTTTTAAAAATCAGTTACTTGAGAACCTTGTACCATGTTGATTGAAATATAATTTTTTGACTGCAATGCAGAACTCACTACTGCTAAAATCTGCAGCGTTCAAAGGAATCGAATTTAATTCTGATACATTTTAGTACAAGATCTCATCAACGTCAACCTTGATTTTATGTTTCATAAAAATCCAACATAAATTGTAGCTTTAGGAAGTTTTCGAACTTCGAACTTTGCCTAGCCACCATTTTGAAATTCTGAAGTGGTACAAATCGAAGATATACCTTAGTCAGAACGGAAATCACGAGTTTTCATCCAAAATAAAACAGCCCCTATTTAGTTTTCGCTTAACCAATTTGAATGAATAACAAAACTAGTGAAAATACTTAATTTCTGAAAATTTGGCGAAAATGGAAGCAAAACTGCAACTTCCAGTCACAAATTTCGTTATGTCCTATATATATAGATATATATATATATATATATATATATATATATATATATATATATATATATATATATATATAAAATATATTTATATATATATATATATATATATATATATATATATATATATATATATATATATATATATATATATATAATAATTTAATGTTCCGGGAAAGTGAAAACGCAATGTCTTTTAATTTAAGTTAAGAGAGTTTATTCAATTACAATAATGCACAATAATCGATTTAACACTTTCACTAATTTTAATTTTCACTATTAAAAATGTAACACACTTGTCCATGAATTTCTTATCGCAATTGTCTTCTAAATCACTTCACAATTACGAAAATCACTTTTCTATTCGCTTTCCACACACTATCGCAGTTCTTATCGCGGTCGAATGAATGATCCCCCCATTCATTCAGCTCGCTTTTATATAGGGTCTCTACCTATTCACCCATTTCTCGTACATTGGCGAATGTTCTACCGAGAGGTATCTGGTAGATTCGAGCAAATTAATGAATGGAGTGACGTCACTTGCAGATGTTGTTCATGCTTGTTGGGTTCTCGTGGGTTCGAGTAAATTCATTTGTTGACGTTCTTAATGATTATGAAAACAATTGCGACAGTAGCTCGCAGAATTATTTGTACATATAATTATTTGTACATGTAACACTGCCCCCACCTCAGTTCTTTTCGCCCCGAAAAGATGTGTCGCTATTTGTAGTCAATTCTCCCTGGGTGTAATATGGGGCAAGACGGTCCAGATGCACGATTTTCATTTTAGCTCTTGGTTTACGATGTTCCTGTATTCGGTATACGACGTCGTTGATTTGCTTTATAACTCGGTATGGTCCCTCCCAATTATGTTGCAACTTCAGAGACCTACCCTTTCGCCGTTGCGGGTTATAAAGCCACATCAAGTCATCTTTCTGGAAGCCAGTAGAATTAGCCTTTAGATCATACCTGGTCTTCATGCGGTCAGTAGCCGATTCGAGGTGTTTTCGCACTGTCCGATGTATCTGGTTCAACCGTTGTCTTAGATCACTTGCGTACTCCGAGACCGTTTGGGGTTTCTCAGGGGGTGTTCCGAACTTTATATCGGCTGGCAAACGAATAGTCTTTCCAAAAATGACTTTGGCTGGGGCTTGGCCCGTCGATGCATGTTCAGTGGCTCTATACGCCATTAAAAATAGTGGGATATGTCGGTCCCAGTCCCTTTGGTTCTCGTCAACCATTTTGGCCAGGTGTTTATTGAGCGTGCCGTTGAAACGTTCGACCATTCCATCGGATTGGGGATGCAGCGGTGTGGTCCTCATTTGCCGTATTCCGAGCAGCTCGCACATTTTGCCAAAAACTAGTGACTCAAAGTTTCGGCCTTGATCCGAATGTAGTTCGCCAGGTACGCCGTACCTACTGACCCAATTCAACACTAGCTGTTCAGCTACAGTAGTTGCTTCCTGGTTGGGAATGGGGTAGACCTCGGGCCACTTGCTGAAATAATCGGCTACAACCAGCGTGTATCGATTTCCCGATTCAGATTCAGGAAAGGGTCCTGCGATGTTAACAGCAATCCTTTCAAACGGTACCCCCACGTTATAGGTTTGCATTTGTCCTCTCAGTCGTCACTTTGGGCCTTTGACGGAAGCGCAAATTTTGCATCTGCGACACCAGTCCTCTACGTCTTCTCGAGCGTGGAGCCAGTAGAACCTTTCCCGCAATTTCGCTAAGGTCTTGTTAACACCAAGGTGGCCTCCCGAGGATCCTTCATGCATTTCCTTAACCACATCGTGGATTCGGCTTTTGGGTAGTATAGTTTGCATCCCGTAGGAGCTGCCATCCACCGTTTCCCATTTCCGCTAGAGTATGCCAGCCTCTACCTGAAGGGAGTTCCATTGTGCCCAATAGCTTTTCAGGGTTGCGCCATGCATTGAAACGTCTTTCCACTCAGGTCGCCCAGTCGTCTCCTTCCATACAAGCAATGGTCCGATGTCTTCATCGGCTAGCTGGGCATTTCGAATCTCCTCCGATGACCAACCTTCATCGAATTCGGCCGTTATCAGTCGCAGATCAACGGGCGGTTCCTTTTCCTCAATCCGTCGGCAATGCTCGCAATTAGCTGGACATGGGCGACGAGATAGGGCGTCAGCATTTCCATGAACTCCACCCTTTCGATGAACAATTTCGTAGTCGTATGACTGCAATCTTTCGATCCATCTCGCAACTTGTCCCTCGGGGTTTTTGAAGTTAAGTAGCCATCTCAGCGATGCATGGTCCGTTCGAAGGACAAATTTCTGGCCATATAGGTACTTGTGGAACTGCTTGGTGACCTCTATTATAGCTAATAGCTCCTTCCTGGTCACACAGTAGTTCCTCTCACTTTTTGAAAGAACTCGACTGTAATACGAGAGGACTCTTTCTTCGCCATTGATCTGTTGGGAGAGTACAGCACCAATACCGCCATTGCTTGCATCGGTGTCAACTACAAACATTTTTCTGGGTTTCGGATACGCCAGTACGGGTGATTCACATAGCTTTTCCTTCAGGGTCTCAAAGGCTGTCTGGCATTGTTCATTCCAGACATACGGACGATTTTTCTCGGTTAGCTGATGGAGACACTAAGCTATGTTGGCAAAGTTTTTGACGAATCTTCGATAGTAGGTTGCCAGACCCAGGAAACTTTGTAGTTGGCGCTTGTTGTTTGGTGTTGGCCAGCTTTTCACGGCTTCAATTTTATCAGGGTCTGTTTTGACCCCTTCTGCTGATACGACATGCCCCAGGTATTTTACTTCAGCTGCGAAAAGGGTACACATGTCGGGACTAAGTTTCAAATTTGCCAGTCGCAGTCGGGAGAAAACCTCTTCTAAGTTCCGCACATGCTCTTCGAACGTTCTCCCGATGACGATGATGTCATCTAGGTACACCAAGCAGGTTTTCCAGGTGAGGCCTCGTAGCACGTACTCTATCAGGCGTTCGAAAGTGGCTGGAGCATTGCAAAGCCCAAACGGCATCACTACGAATTGCAACAATCCGGTCCCAACTGAAAATGCGGTCTTCTCTCGGTCCTTCTTGTCAATTTCTACCTGCCAGTAGTCACTCTTGAGATCGAGTGTAGAAAACCATTTTGCGTCGGCTAAAGTGTCCATGATGTCATCGATGCGTGGGAGTGGGTAACTATCTTTCCTAGTGACGTCGTTAAGCTGCCTATAGTCGACACAAAAGCGAGTGCTACCATCCTTTTTCTTTACTAGAACTACAGGCGCGGCCCATGGACTGACAGAAGGTTCAATAACGCCTTGTTTTTCTTTGTCCGAGATCAGCGCGCTCACTTCTCCTTGTTTGGCTATAGGGAGAAGTCTCGGTGCTTGCCGAATCAGCTTGGCTCCCTGTGTATCTATGACGTGAGCTGCCATACTCGTTCGGCCTTGGTCATCCGGGCTTGTTGAGAAGATTTCACTGTACTTGGTGACCAGATCAGAGGCTCGTTTGAATAGCTGCACTGGCAATTTGACCTGCTTCAATATTGCAGACGTGGATTCCCAGGCTTTGTCTGTGTCTTGCCTCCTTTTCCAATGATGGTCGTGAGTAGCTTCCAAAGAGGTGATGGCGGAAACAGGCTGGCAGCTGCCGATGACTTCTCCCGCTTTGATGCTCGTGGTTGAGTCTGCGGTGTTAAGGACTCTAACCGGCACATATCCGTTCCTTAAAGATCTTACAAGGCATCGTCCTACAATCAAACTGCGCAATGCGGACGTCTTCGTTGGCTCTATCAGATAAGATCGGTGGTCTCCGGAATCACCATCAAGCTTGGCCCATACAATGCTTTCGGAAGAATTCGGTACATCAGTGTCAGTACATACCACTACATTCATCTTGGGAATTTGGACGCTGGGATCCTAAATCAGTACTTCTACATTCTGCCATTTCAATACACGTTTGCCCAAATCCAACGTGATTCCATGTGGTCGCAGAAAATCCATTCCGAGAATGCAGTCATCCATAATGTTCGCGACCAGAAAATTATGTCGGAACACAAGGTCTCCCAACTGTATCTGGAGGTTGACCTCTCCATGAACAGGTGCAGACTAATTTTAATTTTCACTATTAAAAATGTAACACTTGTCCATAAATTTCTTATAGTAATTGTCTTCTGAATCACTTCACAATTACGAAAATCACTTTTCTATTCGCTTTCCACACACTATCGCAGCTCTTATCGCGGTCGAATGAATGATCCCCCCATTCATTCAGCTCACTTTTATATAGGGTCTCTACCTATTCACCCATTTCTCGTACATTGGCGAATGTTCTACCGAGAGGTACCTGGTAGATTCGAGCAAATTAATGAATGGAGTGACGTCACTTGCAGATGTTGTTCATGCTTGTTGGGTTCTCGTGGGTTCGAGTAAATTCATTTGTTGACGTTCTTAATGATTATGAAAACAATTGCGACAGTAGCTCGCAGAATTATTCGTACATGTAATTATTTGTACATGTAACAATATATATATATATATATATATATATATATATATATATATATATATCTATGTATGTATATATATATATATATATATATATATAGATATATATATATATATATATATATATATATATATATATATATATATATATACATATATATATATATATATATATATATATATATATATATATATATATATATATATATCTTTATATATATATATATATATATATATATATATATATATATATATATATATATATATATATATATCTGTTACAAAGTATTGAGCCTTTTTTGTCACTAGATGGTGTTCGTTGTCGTATATCTGTGGCGATGATAAAAAACATTTCCGCCACTGAGTGGCACTGGCATCATCTCGAGGAAGTTTGACTTTACACAATCAGCTAGCAACAAGAAGACTTTTCACCAGCTGTTCTCTTTGGCTTTTGGTCGCGAAGCAGACAAGCTTAGTTTCATTTAACGAACTGTTATATATTCAGATTTTTGCAATAAATTGTTATTTGCCACATTAAGTGAGTTTAACGATTGCATTGTGCACGTCTTACTCCGCGGGATTCAAGGCGGCTACAACTGGTGACCCTATCATCGACTTGAGCCCCAGCTAGGGGAGCACCCATTAAAATGTCGACTGAGGATTTGACAACCGGCATGTTCGTTCAACATACACCACCACCGGCAAGGCACGACAACAACACATTGCTCGACACGCTATATGAACCAAGCAAGAACATGATATCTTCGCCCAAATTGTTGCCACCGGTTGATGCAGCAACAAACTTTCCACCGCCTGCGAAAGTTGCCGCTGTCAAAAATGTGAAATTGCCACCATTTTGGCGAAGCGACCCGATGCTTTGGTTTGTGCAGGTGGAGGCGCAATTTTTCACCAATAAAATAACGTCTGACAACGCTTGTAATTACATGATTATCGCTGCTCTGGACATCGATATCCTGCAGCAAGTATCTAACATTATCCGTTCGCCACCAGTCACGAACAAATACGGTGCACTCAAACGGCATCTTGTCACCAAATTCTCCGAATCTAAGGAGTGACAGCTAAACCGGTTGCTCACAGGAGCAGACCTTGACGGAAAACAAAAGTCACAACTACTTCGAGAAATGCAAAATTTCGCACCTTTGGATTTGCCTGAGGACATCCTCAAAACATTGTGGATGAAACGACTACCAGTGAGCATCAGATGCGTTCTGGCTGCTAGCGAGGACTACAAACTCTACAGACTCGCAAACTAGCAGCCCGCATAGTGGAGAACACTGTTCCGGCTTACGTATTGGCTACAGAAGCCACTCCACCACAAGCAGGCGTGCCTGATACTTCGGAACTCAACAAAAGGCTTGAAAAAATTGAGCGTCAGCTTAATAACGTTGTCGTTCAGATGACAAAATCAACAAACAATTTCAACCTCTCTGATTTGCACGGTTTGACAGGTGGTGCAAGAGGCTACCACACTTCAACTAGCTACGAAGCTAGCTATTATCATAAAAGATTTGGCGTTAAAGGAAAGCGGCGCTCGGAGCCTTGTTTGTTTCAAGCAAATCAGCATCAGGGAACTGGGACAGTTGCCTTCCATCACCGGAGTGGTAGACAACATAGATAAAATTTCGGAATTCAATCTACACATAGTCGATCAGCGTTCACACTAAAATTTCCTAATCGACTCCGGATCGATTCTGCCTAAACGTTTCGCTCAACTTCAACAGCCGCAAATGCTAACATTATATGCCGCCAACAACACCACAATTACCACGTACGGTAAACGACCCTTGAAGATACACTTAGGTTTCAAGCGTCTATGTGCGTGGAATTTTATTGTAGCAAATGTCTCCACACCAATTGTTGGGGTGAACTTCTTGACATTTTACGGGCTTTTGATCCATTTAAAAAACAGAAGTCTATTAGATGACAATTCTATATGCTACAGCTCGGGACAAATCGCTCTGGTTGATGTTTTCGGGATGTTCACGACACATGCAAAGGCAACCACAACGGCAACTATCATTCAGCCTATGACTCACGACATGTCCTCAACAACAACAACAATACACACACCAGCACACGCTAATCAAGTGGCACATTTCATCGAAGCAACTGGATCACCAGTTTTTCAACGGCCTCGACGTCTGACAGGCGAAAAACTGAAAGCAGCACGAGCAGAATCCGATCGGGTGCTTAAAATAGGTATTTGCCGTACAACGAGTAGTCCTTGGGCTAGTCCCATCCATATGGTGGCCAAAAATCCGGGGGCTGGAGAGTTTGTGGCGACTATCACAAACTTAACGCTCAGACAGTACCAGATCGATATCCAAGTGCACATATCCACGACGTGGCTGACTGGCTTCACGGTGAAGCTATTTTTTCGAAGTTAGGTCTAGAACGGGCTTACCATCAGATCCCGAAGCCGACATCAAAAAGGCAGCCGTTACAACACTATTCGGGTTGTTTGAATATTTCGTCATGCTTTTCGGTCTAAGAAATGCCACACATACTTTTCAACGGCACATGGACAACATCCCCTACGGACTAGAATTCGTCTTCTGCTATGTAGATGATATCATCATCATGTCAGACAATGCTGACCAACATCGAGAACACCTCAACATTGTCCGTCAATGACTTGAGCAACATAATTTGCACATTAACATTGATAAGTGTGCTTTCGGTCAAACGGAGATAGAGTATTTGGGCTACACGACCAACAAAAATGATTCACAACCACCACAAGAGTGAATCACTGCGCTGCTTAACTTCAAGCATCTTGAGACCATCGTCAAGCTGCGTCGATTTCTTGGGGCCTGCAACTTCTACAGAAGTTGTCTCAAACACTCAACCCACCATCAGGCATCGTTGAACGCCTTCTTAAGCAACAGCAAGAGAAACGATAATCGCAAAGTTCCTTGGAAACCGCAAACGGAATCAGATTTCCAAATGTGCAAACGCGACCTTGCAGCTGCAGCCTTACTCGTCCATCCGGATCACAAGGCACAGCTTCAACATGTCACTGACGCATCTGACATTGCTATCGGAGCAGCCTTGGAACAGCACGATGGCGAACACTGGCATCCACTTGGCTGAGCCTAACGGGAGCTAGATGCAGTGCGTATGATCGCAAACTACTAGCTATCTGGAAGGCTCCGCATTTTATTATTGAAACCAACCACAAGCCTTTGATCTACGCATTCGCACAATGTCTTGGTAAAGCCAATCCGAGACAATTGATACAGTTGGCCTTCATCTCTCAGTTACGACGGAGATAGTCCACATCTCCGGCTCGGAGAATCTGGTAGCCGAGGCCCTCCCAGAATTAATATGATCAACATACCATTCACCTTAAACCCAACTCAACTAGCCGAAGCTGAACAAGAAGATGACGAACTTCATGTGCTCCTAGACAACAGCAACAACACGAGATTACAACTACAAAAGCTGTCAATCGGTACTGCAACAATTTACTGCAATATTTCAACGAGACACATTCGTCCTTACGTCCCACTGGAATTTCGCCTTCTTAAGCAACAGCAAGAGAAACGATAATCGCAAAGTTCCTTGGAAACCGCAAACGGAATCAGATATCCAAATGTGCAAACGCGACCTTGCAGCTGCAGCCTTACTCGTCCATCCGGATCACAAGGCACAGCTTCAACATGTCACTGACGCATCTGACATTGCTATCGGAGCAGCCTTGGAACAGCACGATGGCGAACACTGGCATCCACTTGGCTGAGCCTAACGGAAGCTAGATGCAGTGCGTATGATCGCAAACTACTAGCTATCTGGAAGGCTCCGCATTTTATTATCGAAACCAACCACAAGCCTTTGATCTACGCATTCGCACAATGTCTTGGTAAAGCCAATCCGAGACAATTGATACAGTTGGCCTTCATCTCTCAGTTACGACGGAGATAGTCCACATCTCCGGCTCGCAGAATCTGGTAGCCGAGGCCCTCCCAGAATTAATATGATCAACATACCATTCACCTTAAACCCAACTCAACTAGCCGAAGCTGAACAAGAAGATGACGAACTTCATGTGCTCCTAGACAACAGCAACAACACGAGATTACAACTACAAAAGCTGTCAATCGGTACTGCAACAATTTACTGCAATATTTCAACGAGACACATTCGTCCTTACGTCCCACTGGAATTTCGTCAAAAGGCTTTTTTCAGTTCTTGAACTCGCTCACCCGAGCGGCAAGGCCACCTTTCACCAACTGTGCCAAAAGTGCGTTTGGCCCAGCATTCAGAAGGATACAACACGATGGACCCGCAACTGCATCTCCTGTCAACGCTCAAAAATCCAATGACACAACAGGAACCAGCTCATCTCAATAAACGTAACGAACCAAAAGATTCGATCATGTTTACATCGAGATCGTCATTCTGCCATTGGTGAGCGGGTATCGATACTGTTTTACCATGGTAGACGGGTTTTCACGGTAGCCAGAAGCAGTCCCCATGCAAGACATGACTGCGGACACAGTCGCCAACGCTTTTTACAACACCCGGGTTGCGCCTTTTGGAACTCCCAAAACGTTGACAACCGTCCAAGGTGCTCAATTTGGGAACGCGCTTTTTCGAGCCCTTACCAATCTGACCGAAACAAAACGAATCAGAACAACACCCTATCATTCTGGGTCCAATGGTGCGATTGAGCGATGGCACCAAACCTTCAAATCAGCTCTCATGCGCAGTCAACCAACATCCTGGGTAGAACTACTTCCAACTGTTCTGCTAGGATTGCGAACGTCATTCAAGGATGATTCGGGAGCTTCACCCACCGAATTACCTTGCGGCGACATTTCGTGAGCATACGCGACTCTTTTGACCAACACTAACAGCTCATCACATAAAAAGAAGCCTTTTTCAATACAAGGATCTCTACACTTGCACTCATGTCTTCCTGCGAGTCAATGCAGTCAGACAGCCTCTGGAGCAACCCTACACAGGACCACACGAGGTGGTTAAACGAATCAACGATCACGTCTTCATTATCAAGATAAAGGGACAATATGCGACCGTCTCAATCGAACGACTCAAACCAGCGTATACTACAAAAGATGACAACGAACAACATCATGACATTCCTCTCAGAATGTACAGTCGGACGTCAAAGCCAACATCAACTTGACGTCAATTCTGGAAACTGTGGCGATCACAAAAACTATTTCCACCACTGAGTGGCGCTGATATCATCTCGAGGAAGTTTGACTTTACACATCTGGCAATCAATCAGCTAGCAACAAGAAGACTTATAATCAGCTGTTCTCCTTATCTTTTGGTCGCAAAGCAGACAAGTTTAGTTTCAGTGAACGACATGTGATATATTTAGATTTTTGCAATAAATTGTTATTTACCACATTAAGTGAGTTTAACGATTGCATTGTGCACGTCTTATCCACGGGATTCAAAGCGGCTACATATCGGGCAATACTAATCAGATTGAGCCAAATTGCATTTGAAATGTGACATTCCAGTCTACAATTTTCATTGGACAGTTTTGTATTTCGTCATTTGTGTCAAAAGTTGTATTCATTTAAATTAGTGAAATTTCTGAAATAAATTGATTATATTTTACAATATCACTACAATCAAGGTGAGAGTGCATCGCAGCCTTGAGAAAAAATTTGTGGTGTCTACGGTCAAGATACTTTATCAAAGGCCACAGCCAAGAGATAGTTCGCTCGCTTCCGTTCTGGAAATTTTGATGTTGAAGATGCACCTCGCTCAGGTCGATCAATCACTGAAAAAGTCGATGAAACCTTACAAAACATTGAAAAAGACCGACACATAAGCAGCCATGACATTGCTAAGGAACTAATTACCCATCACCAAACAGTTTTGAACCATTTGCGTAAGGCTGGATACACAAAGAAGCTCGACGTTTGGGTGCCGCATGAGTTAACCCAAAAAAATTTGATCGACCGAATTTCCATTTGCGAAATGCTAATAAAACGCAATGAAATCAAGCCATTTTTGAAGCAAATCATTACGGGCGATGAAAAATGGGCAAGATGAGAGAATGTCGTTCGTAAAAGATCCGGGTCAAAAAAAGGTGAATCATCACAAACGACTTCAAAGCAACGATTGACACCAAATAAGGTTGTGCTGTGTGTATGGTGGGATTGGAAGGGAATGGTTTATCATGAGGTGCTAGTCCCCGGCCAAACAATCAATTCGGCTCTGTACTGTCAGCAATTAACCAGATTGCAACAAGGAATTCAAAATAAGTTGGGTAGACAGACCTACGCTCATGTCAGAAGGGTTTTGTACTCAATTTCTCAGAAATGCTGTCACAACCAACGACTGAAGTCAAGAAATATGTCAAAGAGATGTGCGCATTTAAAAGAAAATGAAAAATCACTTAGATCGTGAATTCCCAAAAATATTAACGATATTGACGTTATTTGAAAATTTCAAGAAGATCGAATCAAAACTGCAGCGACTAATTCAATGGAAAGTCCATTAAATACCAAAATCATGTGTTATTGCTGTTGTAATTGAAAAAATTTCAAATCTCTATAACTTACGTGTACACCATTCGATTTTCATCAAACTTACAAAGTTTAAGGATTACTTGAATGCCGAATTTCGTTCAGTTTAAGGGTACCCATCCGATCTTATTTGGGAAAATGTGAATATCGAATATCATACTCTTATTAACAAAGTTAGGCAGCTTGCAAGGAAAAGTGCTATGACACACGGACGGACAGACAGGTCGCGACTTTAGTAGGGGTTTTGTAAAATTATTTTACAAAACCCTGAAAACCGGCCAAAATTGATCAAGAGAAAGGGCGTTGTCTTCTATTATCACAATGCCAGACCACACACATCTTTGATGACCCGGCGAAAATCGACAGAGCTTGGCTGGGAGTTTTTGATGCAACCACCGTATAGTCCAGACTTTGCACCATCAGGCTACCATTCGTTTCGGTCTCTGCAAAACTTCTTCAATGCAAATAAATTCATTTCAAAAAGGGACTATGAAAATCACTTGGTCAAGCTTTTTGCCGATAAACCACAAAAAATCTACACAGATCGAATAATGGCCCTACCTAAAAAACGTCAAAAGGTCATAGATAATAATGGACAATATGTACTTAAATAAAATCCATTGGCACTTGACATTCACTCATGGTCGTAGCACGCGCTTAAAACATGCACTCGCGGTGAAAACTATGCCATACTGTTCATAAAGGACGCAGCTATCACATAATCAAGCCATGACCTTCAAAACATACATGCGCGCCATCTATCCCATTTGTATCCATCATATTTGAACCACCCTCCGATATATATACATATATATATATATATATATATATATATATATATATATATATATATATATATGTATATATATATATATATATATATATATATATATATATATATATATATATATATATAGTCGTATTGTATAACGGTTCGCGGCCAATTAGTTTAATGTCGTGGAAATGTGAAATCGCACTATCTTCATTAAGTGAAAAGAGTTTATTTGCACAATAATTAATTTCACTATTTTACAATAACATGTTAATTTACTTTTTACTTGTCTATAACTTTATGTTACAACTGTCTTTAAATGTATCACGAAAACCTCTTACTTCACTATCAATCAATATCGTCTTTAAGTCGCGCTTCACTCTTATCGCAGTTTTAATATCGCCGTTTTACTATTACTACATCCCCCATTCATTCAGCTCGGCTTTATATAGGGTATCTAGTCATTGAATCCATTTCTCATATATTGGCAAATGTTCTGACGAGAACTACCTGGGATAAGAACCCCGCCCTACCGATGAACAATTTTGCAATCGTATGACTGCTATCTTTTGACTCATCTCGCAACTTGTCTCTCGGGGTTTTTGAAGTTAAGCAGCCGCCTCAGCGATGCATGGTCTGTTAGCGGAATAAATTTCTGGTCATATAGGTATGAGTGGAACTGCTTGGTGGTCTTTATGATAGCCATTAGCTCCTTCCTGGTCACGCAGTAGTTCCTCTCGCTTTTTGAGAGAAATCGACTGTAATATGAGAGGGCTCTTTCTTCGCCAACGATCTGCTGGAAGAGTATAGCTCCAATGCCGCCATTGCTCGCATCGGTATTAACTACAAAAACTTTGCCGGGCTTTGGATATCCCAGCACGGGTTATTTCACACAGGTTCTTCTTCAAGGTATCAAAGGCTGCTTAGCATTGTTCATTCCAGACATATGGATAATTTTTCGCGGTGAGCTGATGGAGATACTTAGCTATTTTGGCAAAGTCTTTGACGAATTTTTGATAGTTGGTTGCCAGACCCAGAAAATTCCGTAGTTGGCGCTTATTGTTGGCTGTTGCCCAGCTTTTCACGGCTTCAATTTTCTCAGAGTTTGTTTTGACCCTTTCTGCTGGTACAACGCGTCCCAGGTATTTTACTTCAGCTGCGAAAAGGGTACACGTGCCGGGACTAAGTTTCAGATTCGACAGTCACTATCAGAAGAACACCTCCGATGAAAATGATTTTATCTAGGTATAGCACGCAAGTCTTCCAGGTTAGGCATCGTAGCACGTATTCCATCAGGCATTTGAAGGTGGCTGAGGCGTTACAAAGTCCAAATGGTATCACCACGAATTGCAACAATCTGGTTCCAACTGAAAATGCGGTCTTCTCTCGGTCATTCTTGTCGATTTTTACCTGCTAGTGGTCACTCTTGAGATCGAGTGTAGAAAACCATTTAGCGTCAGCTAAAGTGTCCATGATGTCATCGATGCGTGGAAGCGGGTAACTATCTTTCTTATTGACGTCGTTAAGCTGCCAGGTGACACAGAAACGAGAACTGCCATCCTTTTCCCTTGCTAGAACTACTGGCCTGACAGAAGGCTCGATAACACCTTCTTGTTCCATGTCCGAGATCAGTGTGCTAGCTTCTCCTTGCTTCGCTATAGGAAGACGACTCGGTACTTTTCGAATCAGGTTGGCTCCCTATATATCTATGACGTGAATCACCATACTCGCTTAGCCTTGGTCATCCGGGCTCGTTGAGAAGATGTCACTGTACTTGGTGACCAGATCAGAGGCAATTTGATCTGCTTCAATATTGCAGACGTAAATTCCCGGGCTTTGTCTGCGTCTTGCCTTCTTTTCGATGATGGTCGTGAGTAGGTTCCAAAGAGGCGATTATCGGAACAAGCTGGCAGCTGTAAATGGTTTCTCCCACTTTGATACTTGTGGTTGAGTCTGCGGTGTTAAGGACTGTATCTAGCCTACAATCAAATTGCATAATAACGACGTCTACGTTGGCTCTCTCAGATAAGAACGGTGATGTCCAGAATCACCATCAAGCTTGGCCCATGTAATGCTCTCGGAAGAATTCGGTACATCAGTGTCGGTATATACTACCACATTCCTCCTGGGAATTTGGATGATGAGATCCTCCATCAATGCTTCGACATTCTGCCATTTCAATAACCGGTTGCCCAAATCCAACTTGATTCCATGTGGTCGCAGAAAATCCACGAGAATGCAGTCATCCATAATGTTCCAACTGTATCAGGAGGTTGACCTCTCGATGGACGGGTGTAGTCTCTTCCGTAGGTGTTCATAGTAAGAAAATCCTACCCTAATGAAGTAGTTGTTGCCTCACTAGGTCTGGTCGAATAATCGATCGGGTTGCACCAGTGTGATTGTTATGGTACAATGCTCTCCGTTAACTTAACCCGGAAGGCATAAGTCTTATTCTCCCCGATGTAGTCTTGACACGGTGGCTTACGAGTAGTAAGCTATGTAGTTTGCGAGAAAAAGTGATGTGACAAACGGATGGATGGACGGATGGATGGACTGACGGACAGACATGACGCAATTTCAGTAGGGTTTTGTAAAATGATTTTACAAAACTTTAAAAACCTACTTTTCTTAAGGAATACTTTTTTAAAGTTAAAATTTGCAGACTAGTGCAATTTGCAGATAGTAATTTACTTGTTTAAATCCATTTTACAGATAAAAATCCAATTACAAAATAGATTTGGACAATTAAATATCGTTTAAACGAAATGAAGCAGAAAAAAAGTTAAGAATATTAATTAAAACATGTAAGAAAAGAAATTAGAGGCTAGATGAAAGTTTGAAAAATTGAGTGATAAGGAAATATCAATCGCAATTTACAAAAAATAACGTCTTTACTTTATTTTTAAAAACCAAGTAGGACGTGGATTGAGAACCAAGCTCGAGATTGTTATGCTTTCTGATGATTCGCGGCATGATTGACTGAAAATATAAACGGAACGTCGAGAAGACTACTAGATCGGCTAGGATGCGCATTATGTCTGTAATGCAAGTCTTCGCTTAGAGTGGAAGCTATTTGTTGGAGGTTTAACTTGTAAAGAAAACATTGATCTAAGAAAATTCTACGGGATGACAGAGAAGGGAAACAAAGTAAGAATAAACAAAGCTCCTAGGACTCATAGGTTAAGTTGTATATGAAGAACAAAATACGCGTAAACATACGCTGAACAGCTTGTAGCGAGCTCACAATATGTAAGCATCTAGGAGACCACACTACTGAGCGAGCGGATAAGACAAGTGAACAAGCAAACAGCGGTTGTAATAGTTGCAAACTTATGCACTTGCCGCATAATAAAACCTGAACCTTTTGATGCCTTGGTAATTATGCTAAAAATATGAGCATCGAATTCACGCTTGGGATCAAATATTACACCAAGATCTTTGCGGGAGTCTGCAGAGGAGAGAAAAACATCACATCGGGTGTAATTGCAAGTTAAAGGACCAATTTTAAGAGTGAAAGTCATTTCAAAAGATTTGGAAACATTGATACGAAGGGAGTTTGCATCACACCAGTTATAGAGGTTAAAGAGATCGTTTTGGAGTTGCTGACAATCTTCAAGAGATCTGATTATCTGGAGACAAGAAAAGGAAATGTCAGAAGGAAGATCATTGATAAATAGTACGAAGAGAAGAGGTCCAAGGATTGACCCTTGAGGGACGCCAGATGTAAGATTGAATGGAAAGAGGTAGAAGGTAGAAATTAACACGACATGAACGAGAGGATAGGTAGGATGAAATTCAAGAATGTAGGAAACTAAATATGCCAAGCAAAACTAACTTTTGACAGAGAAGAATATTGTTCACGATATCAATAACTTGGGAGAAGCCCGTGAATAATTGCATCAACTTGAAGCTGTTTATCTAGCAGCTCCTGCAATATAATCTTTGAGCTCAGCCAAGTTCGAGGAAGTTGAACGACACTTCAACAATCCATGTTGCTGTGGTTTGACAATTGAACTCAATGACTCAAAACGCCAGTTGTATACAAGTTGTTCCTGCAGGAGAAACAGGCGAGGAGTGATATGGGACGATAGTTTGAGACAGTTAATGGCTCACCGTTTTTAAAGATAAGAACAACATTTGCATCTTTCCAGTATGTAGGAAAGGTGCTAGTACCAAGGCTGGGATTGAATATAAGGGATCGAGGAAAAACAAAGAGGAACAAGGTGATTTTATAGTATATTTGACAATCCATCGTGATCAGGACTAACATTCGGATCGAGCAATTTAATAAGGGATTCAACTTCAGAAGAATCAGTAGAGTAGACCGTAATTAATGCTGGACAAGTTTGAATTGAGTTTATGAGGGAGTGTAGTGTATCATAAGAGGAAAAAGTAGAAGAAAAATATTTTGCAAACAGGTTAGAAATATCACGTGGGGGAGAAGACTTCGCTGTTATGCCATTTAACAGTATGTGGGATGGTAGAGGAAGATTTAAAAGATCGGGTGTCGGACCAAAAGAGTTTAGTGTTATTTATCAGGAGTGAACTCTCTAAACTGCTTAAGTAATTTTTCATGGCCGTTTTGAGCTCTTTTTCAACCAAAGAACGCAGTCTACAAAAATTCTGTTTGGCATCACCGTTTTCGGTTAATTTATAGTGCCTATGTACCTTGTTTTAGGCTTTTAAGACACAAAGAACTCTTTCAGTAAGCCAAGGCTTCATTTTAGCTTTGCAAGGAGCTTGCAGGGGAGTATAATGAAACATTAGGTTGTTAAGGTAGCCGTAAAATTTGTTCAAAGCTCTATCACAGTTAAGACGAGAGAAGTAAGTGTACCAGTTGACCGATCCAGATTGGTATTAATTGCCTCATAATTTGCCCTAAAGTAGTTGTAACGCTAAACTGTGGCAATTCTCTGGAGTTTTAGGGTATCAACGGTTAGTGTTAAAAACAAAGGTGGATGATGGAGATCATGTTGAATAGAAGTATGTAAAACAGGAGTTATTGATAGACATTCAGTTTAAAAATTTGACAAGACAAGATCTTGAAGGCGACCATTAGGGTTACAGATATGGTTAAACTGTGAAAAAGAATAACTGGAAAGAAAGGAAGAAAGTGACAAAGCAGGATTATTTGTTGAGGAAATTCTAGGTGTTGTTAAGGGATAGGGGGAAAGTTCATCGAAGAAGGCTTCGTACACAATTAAGGGGAAATTACAGGAAATATACACAGAGGAAATCAATAAAGAGGAGTTATGAGGAAGAGGAATTTTAACAATTACACACTCAACAGCACGAGCAAATTTGAAGTCAGCGCAAAGTAAACTATCAATGGTATTGCAGACTGCAACCAAGACTCCCCCATCATCAGATTTATTAGTTACGTTAACGTCATGGTCACATCAGTAGACTAAGTAATCTGGTTATATTTCCGCGTTTGAAATATTTTCGCTCAAACACGTTTCAGTTAAACAGATAACAGGCTTGTTAGTAAATTGAGACACGAGTAATAAGTAATCGAGCTTGGTTCTTAAGCCATGAACATCCTGATAATAAAAAAAAATTGTTGAATAATTTGGAAGGGAAGAATTTCTTTCAGTGTTAGATGATCCTTGTAGGTTGTTGAAACTGTTGGGAACCTGTATCGGGATGAAATTGCCACTTAGGTTGCCTTGTGTCAAATGCTTTAACGAGTGTCCCCTTTGGCCAAAAATTGAGATGTAGTAGGATCGAAAGTTCAGCCGGAACTGTCAGTTTGAATGAACTTATAACTTGGTAAGGAAGGTTATGTTTTGTTAATTGTATGCACCTGAAAATACTAGACATGTAACCAAGCTTCGTTGTTACGTAGCTGGCAAGTGTACCCTTGGTTGTGTTGTAAGCGAACCTTGATATGAACAATTGTAGTAATGCTTTAAGGGGACAGTACACTCCTGAATTTCCAATAAATAGATTTTTTTATGATTTGTTTTGGTTCAAAAGACCTCAAAGAATCTATTTTTAATGATATAAAGTTTTAAATTAATTTCTATGTTAAGCGGTGAAGGTCTTAATCGCAGAGGGTCAGGGCCGTATAATCGGTGATTCCCTCGTATTTCGTTCTTTGCACCTTTCTTTCAGAAGCATCTGCTCTGAGAACGTTTCTATGTATATAGTTACATATTTTATACTTCTCTAGCACAAACATATTATAAAAGTAGAGGGCAACATTTTGGAGAGTAGTTTATTTCATGTAAGCCACGTGCTCGGCCACATGCTATTACAGCGCATTCGTATCATATATTACCAATTCAAATATTGGTAAAAAATTAGGAAAAAGTAGTAACTCATGAACTGCAAATTCGAAAAAGAGAAAATTTTCTGGAAATCGATTGATCGGTGAACATAGTAATCAATTTACAAGTGCTTCGGCAGTAAAGTTGAAAAAAAGTGATGAATTTAATGTTTCAATTGATCCAACTTTCTAATATTATTACCTAGAGTTCAGTGTATTAACTTACATACAAACAATTTTAAAATCTAAAGACTGTAGTGGCGGTCTGCGGAAAGGGGG
Source organism: Odontomyia ornata (assembly GCA_963969285.1). NCBI lineage: Eukaryota > Metazoa > Arthropoda > Insecta > Diptera > Stratiomyidae > Odontomyia > Odontomyia ornata. The sequence goes on along the minus strand of OZ017741.1, from coordinate 232,623,867 downwards.
CTGGGTTTGAGGCTTTGTATAAGGTGTAAGTGCAGTGATCGCTTAACTTATTCAAGTTGGAGAATCGAAGAAGCTTACGAAATAAATAGATGGCTTGTATTTGTTATAAGATTGCTTGGTGCTGGATTCAAAGGCATTACAAATTTTTGTTGTTTTATGGATTTGGGAGCGTCATGGAGCAAAACAACATATTACAAATGTGTCGATGCTATCATTATAGCAGGTGACGCAGTGCTCAAAATAGTGCTCAATAAAGTTTCCAATGAAGAAAAGGACAAAAGTAAACCCACTGGTAATGTAGAAAATGAGTTCAGTGTATCTGGTGATGGCTCGTGGGCAAAACGGGGATTAACATCGCTTTTTAGTGTAGTCTCTTTGATTGGTAAATTTACCGGTAAAATATTTGATGTTTTCGTGAAGAGCAGCTTTTGTGAAATTTATAGCGGATGGTCTTCAAAAAAACAACGCAGAATCTGAAGTATTTTATAAGGAGCACGAGGAGTTCTGCCCTGCTGATCAGGAAGGTTCTGCGGGAAAAAAGGAAGTTGATGGTATTGTGACTGGGTGATGAAAGTGACTAGTTGGTATGATGAGACAATAATAATACACACGTTAATTGATACATATTTGTATTGAACACAATAGACATGTTACATCGGGAAAGGCCGATACGAAACTGACTGTCAAAGGAACGGCACATAGAAAATAACGATTCACAATAGTCTCCCGCACTTAATTAAAACATATAGAAATATAATTTTAATTCTATTATTCGGTGACATAGTCTTTCAAGAAGTTTGGAGGACATCGTTGACGAGCAGATCTGCGTGGTGGTAGCGTCGGATTGTTTGTGTTCCCGTCTGCTGGTGTCTGTTGGTCAGGAATGCCAGTAAGTGTTTCTGGCTGATTGGCACCTGGCGCAGTCAATGGCGTAGGCTGTGTGTCCATTGGTGGTAACTCATCAGCTGGTATGTGTCGATATGGAACACCTGGGCTTGGGGCTGTTCTTTGCTGAGATGAAAAGGTGACTTGTTTCTTCGGGACCATTGTTGAAATTAGTTGGTCGATGTGCCTTTTTATAGTTCGGCCTGAGTCTAAGTCAATGATATAATGGTACTGACCCAGTTTTTGTTTGACAGTCCCAAATTGCCAGCTATCTTGATTGTTCAGGTGCATTCTTGCCTGAACTCTCTCTCCCATTTGGAATGAGCGGATGTGACAGCTGCTTCAGCTCGCTGGCATTACTGCTTTTCTGTTAGGCAGCAGAGCATCAGGGCGTATTCTAATTTTCTTTTTCAGGTAAAGTTCTGCTGGTGACCGTCTGGAGGCTAATGGTGTGGCACGGTATCGAAAAAGTATATTATGGACTTTTGTGGCTATTGGTGATGAGTCTTCAGCTGCAGCTTTCAATCTTCTTTTCAGGGTTTGTATATTCCTTTCTGCAAGACCATTAGTTGATAGTTGACCTGGCGTAATAAACTTCTGAAACATTCTCCTTTCTTTACAGTGTGTCTGGAACTCTTTACTTTTAAATATGGCAGCATTATCTGATACTAGGACAGATGGGTAGCCATGCACAGAGAATATGGTTTCTAGGAGTGCGATAGTTAATGCTGATGATAGTGCTTCTTTGAGTATTTGAACTTCAGCCCACTTGGATTTTGCATCGACAAACATTAAGAAATAATGGTTGTCAAGGGGGCCTGCATAGTCAATATGTTCCCTCTCCCAGTTGTCATCTGGTGGGTCCCATGGATGAATAGCGGCTTTCTGTGGATTGTGCCGGACTTGGGCACAGGATTCACAGGTTTTAACAATTTGCTCGATGTCCTTGTCTAAACGTTCCCAATATACATATCGTCTGGAGAGTTGTTTCATTTTTGTAATGCCCAAGTGTGAGGCATGCAGTTCTTCCAGGATTAGGCGTTGTAGAGATTTTGGTATGACTAGGCGGTCCAATCTGAAAAGCATACCGTTAAAGATGGTGAACGGTTCAGCTCTTTGACTGGTTCTGAGGCTGGTCATCAGGGTTTGAAGGTTTTCATCTTTGGCTGTTTCTTCAATAATAGTTTCTGAAGTTATAGCTGGGCTGGAGATTTGAAGTATAGTTTCAGCAAACAAAGCATTGATTTCTTCATTCATTGATGTTTCAGATGTTCTGAGCAGTTGGGGAATTGGAGCCCGAGAAAGACAATCTACGTTCTCGTTGTCTTTTCCTTTTTTACAGCGTACCGTGAAGTCCAATCCAATTAGAAAGGAGGCATAGCGTAAAAGACGGGCAGATGTCATCTGACGTAATGCTCGATGTGAATGAAAGATACGAGACAGCGGCTCGTAATCGGTGACAAGGGTGAAGTTTCTGGCATAAACATAGTTGTAGAAGTGTGTGGCTGCGTAAATGATAGCCAAGGCTTCTCTATCAAGTTGACTGTAATTGCATTCAGCTTGGGTCAAAGCTCGAGAGGCATAAGCAATAGGTTTTTCATGACCTTCCACTTCATGACTCAAAACAACTGCAATACTGGTCGGGCTGGCGTCTGTTGTGAGGATCAAGGGTTTTGCTGGATCAAAAGGTGTTAATACCCTTTCGCTACACAACTCCGACTTTGGGTTTAAGAAAGCAGCTTCAATGGAGGCTGATCAAACGAATTTTCCATCTTTTTTGAGTAGGCGTCGTAGATGAAAAGATTTTGTGGAGAAATCAGAAATGAATTTTGCATAATATGTCACCATACTCAAGAATCGTCTTAATTCCTCTACATTTTTAGGACGTGGCATGTTGAAGACGGCTTAAATTTTCACAGGTGACATTTCAACTTTATTAAATGAGACTATGTGACTAAGATAGCTGATACTTTCTTTGAAGAAGAAACACTTATTTTTATTTAGATTGAGATCGTTTTCCTTGAGTCGTTCTTAACAAGCAATCAGGTTTCTTGTACATTCTTCCATTGATGAGCCATGGCAGATAATGTCATCAAAATATGCTTCAACGTTTGATAGGCCATTGAGAATTTGTGAGAGTATTCTATTGAATTCAGATGGTCCTGTTATAATACCAAAACTGAGACGATTCATTTGAAATGTGCCCTTGTGTGTCGTGATTGTTTGGATTTTCTGTCCTTCCGCATCCACTTTGAAGTGTAAATATGCCTTGTACAGGTCGAGTTTGCAGAAGTACTTTGAATTTCTGAGGCTGTGCAAGACTTCATCAATGCGACGAATTGCAAGATTAGCTGAGACTAACTTTGCGTTGACTCCACATTTGTAATCAACACATAAACGAACCCCCCCATCAGGTTTAGGTATTACGATGAGTGGTGATCCCCAGTCGCTTGAGGATACTGGAGTAATAATACCTTGTGACTCAAGAGTTGCAAGTTCTTCCTCAACTCGCTGGCGCAGTGCAAAAGGGACATCGCGTTCCCTAGTAAAGATGGGTTTTACTCCTTCCCTGAGCTGAAGTTTTATTTCTAGGTTTGGCACACAACCTATGCGTTCTTCGAAAATAGTTGCGTATTGTCTGAGTATGTCTTCAAGAGGAGTGACAGCGTTGATTGTAACTACATGATCCGAAGTGAGCCGTTCTTTATCGATTTCTTTGAGATCAATTCCGAGAGTGCCAAGCCATATTCGACACAGAAGTGCATCAAATCCTGCAGGAACAATGAATAGGTCCGCATCAATTTCTCTTTTTTTATATTTTACCGACAGTGAGACTTTCCCTAAGGGCTTTATTATATGAGCTGAGTAAGAGTGGAATGATACCTGTGTTGGTTGTAGTGTAGCATTGAGACCAAGACGTTTGAATGCTGTCTCTGATAGAAGTGAGAATTTGGCTCCTGAATCGACTTCAAATGCCTGTGGCTTACCATTGAGAAACACTTTGACGATAAATTTATCAGAACCTGGGCTGAGCTCGTATAAGTCTTCAGTGCAGTGAATGTGACCAATACCATATTCTATGTCAGAGTTTTGATCATTTGAATTTCGAAGAATGGTGGTGATACAGACCTTGGACACATGACCAATTTTCTTGCAGGAAGTGCATTTAAGCACGTTGCGGTCGATTTTGCATTGATTTGCCTTGTGGTTTGCCCTACCACATTTGAGACAGAGTCCATCAACGCCCAAAGAACGATAGTCAACCCGTGTCATGTGTTGGGACTGTGAGCGTTGGTGTGAACTAGGACTTGTATTTCGACTTTGGTTGAGTTGTGATTTCCTATGTGACCTGCTGACCCTTGAGACATTGTTTGTGTCACTACTGAGATTGGTGAAATTATCTGGGATTTTGGTAAACTGGTTGCTTTCAAAACATGATGCTCCCAATGCTGTGACTTTGTTGAGCAGCTCATCGAAATTTTTGAACGCATAGTGTTGTAAGAGCTGTTCTCGAATCCAGTTGTCTTTTACTCCTCTAACAAATTGGGCACATAAAAAGGTGTCAGCAATGGAAATCACTGATTTGCATTTACATTCAACATAAAAATTACAATCTTTCGATTTCTCCTTCAGGAATGCAACGAATTCTGAGATTGATTGTGTTGGCTGCTGAGTAACATTTAGGAAATAATTCTGAGCGACTATAGTTGAGACAGGCGGTGACAACATATTTTTGAAAAGTTTAATTAGCTCAACAAATGAAATATCTTTCATGGGTTCCTCAGGACCCAATAATGCAGCTAAGTTGTTATAATGCGTAGAGCCAATTGATGCACACAACAATTGAGACATTGTGATAGGGGAATCCACATTTTTGAGACTACAGTAATAGTCAAAACGTTCTAAATAAGAAGTAAATCTTTCATTCTTGGCGTCATATGATTCGAATGGTGAGACTTGGGGAGCTGAACCGGATCCACTTGTCCTCAATGCGGCAGTGAAGACTGAGAAAAATTTTACGAATTGTTGTTGATCCATTTTTCCAGCTGAAGCTGTGTCGGAAACGACACGAAAGTAATGGCGGCTGAAAACGTGGCGGCTACGCGGCAGAATCTAACTGTTTCACTGTGTTGCAAACGTTTTAATCCTCGTCGCCAACTTATTGTGACTGGGTGATGAAAGTGACTAGTTGATATGATGAGACAATAATAATACACACGTTAATTGATACATATTTGTATTGAAAACAATAGACATGTTACATCGGGAAAGGCCGATACGAGACTGACTGTCAAAGGAACAGCACATAGAAAATAACGATTCACAATAGATGGTATCATCGAGATGTTTCAAAGATCTTAAGACCTTCACAATGCGCGATACAAGTATTACATTGGAGATGGTAAAACAAAAACTTTCAAGTCTCTATTAGATGTTCAGCCATATGGTCCTGATTTTGATGTGGTAAAAAAAGAAAGCAAAAAAGCGAAAAGCAAATGAAAATTGCAAAAATGCAACAAAAAATTAGCTTGAAAAGCAGCTGGAAATTCTGAATCTACACCGCAAAAAGGTAGACCAAAAAAAAGTACAAGACAAAAAACCCCTTCAAAGGGTCCAAAACCTGTACAATTAACAATTAAATTTATGAAAAATTCATCAAAGTACTATAGCTTAGCAATCAGTTGCCACCCAGGCTTTCTTGAAAACATACGAAAAGAAGTTTGGGCCGGATATTACCATATAATTTCCACAGATGGAAATCTGTTAATCGCCCAATTGGCGAAGATTCTTAGTGCAAATGGCTTAAAGTAGAGGCTACTGGACCGGATGTTTAAGGTTCTACTACCGTCTAGAACGGCAAAAACAGACATATTTTCAACTATTTTTGTTACATGGTCTTTATTACACATAGTTATCAAACTTTGTCTATAGTATAAAACACGAAGATTACAAAAAAAAAATTTTTTTATTATATTTTATTGGTACATTTAATAGAGGGCACATAAAGTTTCTTGCCAAAAAAAACGCTGCTGAAATTCGGCAACGGTTAGTCTTAAACGAAAAATTCAGCAAATTTTCCAGAAAAATAAAATAGCTTGTAAAAAAACATGGCGGACATTCAAATAAAAATCGGCTTTTTTTGATTCAAAAATCCCATTTTTTAGGGTTTTGTACTAAAATACAAAACCCTATTGCAATCACGACCTGTGTCCGTCTGTCCGTCCGTCCGTCCGTCCGTCCGTCCGTCCGTCCGTCTGTACGTCACAGCACTTTTTCTCCGAAACTATAGAGGCTACAGCCATGAAACTTTGTGAAAAGGTCAGAAGTGGTGACCTCTTGAAAGTTCAAGGGTGGAAATATTTTTCAAACGGGTTTAAGGAGGTGACCCCTCAAAAAAAAATTTTCACCATTGGTAGTCGAGTAGGGTGTCATTGGAAAGGTCTCAATGAGGTCTTTTCAAAACAAGTCTTAAAATTGCCTTCTGAATACCGAGGGGAGCAGGGGAAGGGGAAATGTACGAACTTTTCGCGTACCTCCCCCCCCCCCTCGCGATTGGAAACCTTCCATCCGGAAAATCTGAAAAAAATCATGAATGTAGGCCTTAATGAGTACAACAACAACAAATACATGAGAAGTCGAAATTTACTCAACTTTGTTAGTAATAGTATGATTTATCGATTTTATGTTTTCTTGAATAAAATCCAAACGGTACCCTTAAATTCAATAAAATTTAGCAAACAGATGACTTTCTATAAGATTGATCTTTTTTGAAAGTTTCATAAAGATTGAATAGTATTTAATGAAGTTATAGCGATTTGAATTTTCCTGTATTACTATGGAACAATATGCCCTGTATTACTATGGAAACATATGGCTATGGAGCCATATGCGCTTTTTATCGATTTAGACACTACAGCTTTGCTAGGATTTGCATGAAAATTGCAGGAATGATAGGTTTCATGAAAATTAGTACATACAATTGAAACAAGTCAAAGAGGCAGGAGAGAGCTCCTAGCAAAAGGGCTTTGTAACCATTCTAGGATTCGAAAAAATAGGCCATGAATCGATGATTACAGTACAGAGGAGTGGGCCCTGAAAAAAATTCCATGAAAGGTAGTCGATATGAATATCAACTGAAAGTTCCCTATTAGAGCTTTTCAAAACAGTTCTTAAACTGACAGTTTTTGCTTCAGTGGAGGCACAGGGGGGGGGGGGGGGGTGGAAATACATGAAAAACGTGTTTCTAAAAAATCTGGAAAAATTATCAAGGGAGATATCTATGGGTATAAGTAAAACAAATACCTCAGAATTCATAGCTCTTTCAACTTTGTTAATAATAGGTATGATCCTCGAATTTCACATTTTCTCCAATAAAATCGTCTTTGACATGTTTCTTGATTTTATTCGTTGCTGGTTACTGCATTTTGTAAGTTGAGTACAAAACCCTTCTGACATGAGCATAGGTCTGTCTACCCAACTTGTTTGATATTATTTTCCACCGGAATAATTTTTTTTTTTTTTGAATTCACGAATAACGGCTAGATTTTTTTCACTGGATGCACGTTATCACAGTTAGTGAGTATCGTTACGACATTGTTATCGTTCCAACGAACAGCTAATGTTTTACCGGTAGATGATGTTGCCGTCTCACTTCTAGGTTTCTTTTTCCATATCTTTTTTTCTGGTAGCTTCAAAGAAGAATTGCACCGATTTTTAGGTAGTGTACCAGATCCATCCAATCCTCGGACACTTAGATCTTCTAGCAAACCAATTGATGTGAAAAACTTATCAAAGTAGAGATAAGACTCTTTAGCTAACTGCATATGCTCAACCAATCCTAGAACAACGTCTCCTCCTTGACCCAGACCAGTAGCGGAAAGACGAGTTGAAATTCTACAATAGGGCTCAACTTGATGGATGTACCCTGAAGGATCTGCAGCAACCCATAGCTTGAAATTGAATCTGATTGGTTTTCCACGTACAAATGGCTTGCAGCCATGCTTTCCATAATAAGGAATCACGCTTTCGTCGATGATAACAGTGGATCCAGGACTAATTTTTTTGAATGCATCATTTAATAGGTCAAAAACTGGACGAACTTTGCACATTTTATCGGTTCCGTCATTGGCTTCATTGTCAGTTTATAAATGAATATAGCTCGTCAGTTCATCAAAACAATTCTAGCGTATTGTATCTGACACCAACTGGATATGCACATTGGGATCTTATTTCCAGTATAATAGTTTATAAGGGAGAAGGTGATATCCCGAAAACAGTATCGCTGCGATAAATGACATAATGTAGCATTAAAGTATACTAGCTTCTGCATTACGTATCGGTTGATTTCAGAAACAATGTGATCTAATACAGCTTCTGAAAAAAATACCTTGAAGTTTCAATTAGGCTTATCACATTTTCTCTTAGAAAATTCTCTATGGTTGGAATATATTTACAACTTAGTTCAGAAATATTTGAGGATATTTTGTTCGTATTGGGCAGCCAATTCACTGGAGTTATCTTTTTTCGCTTTGGAGCTAGCACATTTTTATTTGAAGAGAAGCTTGGTGCATATGTTTCAATTTGATCTACACTTTGAAGCATGCTGCTATTATCTTCTTCTTCATTTCGCTGGAAATTGCGCAACGATACATAGGAACGCAGTATGTGGGAAGGAAGATGGTCAATATTACCCACTACCTCTTTGTTGGACAAATTATAGTCTTTATTTGTCTGAGCATTTAGAGGCTCATCAGGTGGGCATATAGCTATGCTGTCTTCGTCCTTATTGAGTGGATCAACTAGTTCATGAAATAACAAGCCACTGCCATCAATTCCGCGAGTGTACTTGTCAAGATAACCATATGTTAAAAAAAATTGAACTCTTCCAAAATTGTAGTCATACGATCCCATTTGCAACTTGGATTACCAACAAAGTTTGAGTGCATCCTAAGCCAACCGATTACACAAAGTTTAAACAAAAGTATAGAAATAACATGGCCTAATTTGTATTGAAAGCAGACAATAAAAAAAATTGACATCCACGCATAGCATAATAGCTTTACTTACCCCTTAGAATTCGCTGCCATATTACTTTTGATCTGTGGTCGACAACTTTATACTCACACTTCACATGAAAACAAAAGACTGACTGATTATTTTTCCATTCATAGGAAAACACAAGCTATGCACCAACTCTACCGCAAATGCTCCCAAGCTCGTTTGAGAAAGGAGGAGGGAACCCCTTGTTTCTCCAACCCATAGTTTCCATGATTACTCATTCCAAACCCTACAATTAAATGGTAGCAAATGATCTCGGGGTCGCACATTGGGTTTTTTCTTCTTCGCAGCCCTACAGCCCCTTTTGGGCCTTCGCTTAGAGATAGTTAGAGCATCTCATTGTCACGCTTTGACCGTGTGTCCACCACCCAGCTGCTGATTTTAAACCAGCACGTATCATAATTGAACAGGCTTATAGTCCGGCCGAAGAACCACTCGAACTGAATCTCGTGACCACAATGAAATTTGAACTAGAGACCTTCAGCTTATGGGCTTAGTGCTCTAACTAGTAAGCCACGCGGACTAACACTGGGTTTACGGGTTCCCAATAATGGGACATTAAATGCCAAGAAATGCTCATGATTACAAATACATCTACAGCTCTGCTACTAAATCCTACTTATACCTCCTTTGGGGTGATGTTAGAGGGTGAAGGCGTACCTTCCGTGACTGATAAAGGCATCGAAATAATAATCATGGCACCAAAATGAAGGTTAGGTGACGGGCTAAACTTAAAATGTTTCGGAACCTGTAGACGAGCCTCGGAATGGATTGGACTTACGACTAGGAATCGAACTATGGCATTGGATCCTGGAATGTCTGATGACTCAATTCCACCCGGTCTGTTAAAGATCTTTTACTACAGGTCAGTTAATATAAATTAAAAATACTAGCAAGCCAGAAAACTAACTGGACTGGAAATTAAATCCAAGACTTGAGATCGCACACAATATTCAAAAGTGGGAAACCTACTGGAAAACGAGAATCGGAGTGGACTTTATTGTGGACAAGGAGTTCAAATTTAACGTTATTGATTTCATGGCACTGAACGAACGGTTGTGTGCAATCCGTAGAAAAACAAAATTCTTCAAAATTTGGCTGATCAATGTTCACATCCCGACTGAAGAAAAGGATAAAAAACGAAGGAAATGTTCTACAATCTCTGGAAAGACTTGCCAACTCGTTGCCGTAAAACAACACAAAAATTATTCTGGGTGATTTCAATGAGACATCTTATCGGGGAATGACTGTAGGATATAACCTCCACGATGAAACAAATGACAACGTGTTACGGGATAATACCCAGTATATTAAATTTTTGACAATCACGATAGATCTTGGCACGACTTTACGCAATCAGCCCCGAATAAACGCAAACCTCACGCGCAGAAAGAGTAAAGTAACGTACACGAAAATTTTATAAGGAACAAGTCGACGACTCGAATAATTTAAATTTAATGAGTAATACTTGTAATAATGAATCTGAAATCGGTTCCTTATGTTGTAAATGTACAAAAAAATCGGCGCGAAATCCCACCATATTTATATGGGATATCGCGAAGGTGAAGAAGGAGCACGAGGACAACGATATCAACCCCATTGAAATTGTAGATACTATGATGAATACGATAAAGGCAAACTCGACCAATAATTCGTTACTTAAGGCGGCGAGTCCGATCAAATGGCTCCCACCGTGACATGACTTATCCTTGAAGCGACAAGTTTCAAAAGAAGTACAAACTCGAGCTCTTGTATCACGAGTGGCCAAATATTTTGAGGACTATGCGATGATTGTGAATTTAGAAAAGCGTTTCATGAATGACACACTGGTGAGAATTATTGAGCCTATTCCTGAGAATTGCCCAGTTGTAAAACACAAATCAGCAAAACGGATCGTTTATGGCATCAATAAATCGACATCAACGGCACTCTGTTCACTAGCTGAAACGTTTTTCTGGCTAGTGGAACGTCAAACTTACCCAACAGATTGGAGTTGCGCAACGAAGGCTATAACGTTTCATGGGTAAAACATAAGCTCCCCATTTAGAATTATCTTTGGAAGCATTCAGTGACCGGAAATGAGCTAAACTGAAACCCATGCTTGTGCTGGGAGCTGGTGCAGCCGATGCTGTAGCCAATTGTCGATCATCGAACATTCTGGTGATTCATGTGTTCAAAAGCCGAACTGCTGGATTGGATAAAATGCCGCCGGGAAATGTCTATCTGGAGTATCATGGGGCAATGGACAAAGTGGTTTGGCACTATCTTATATCAACGTGTTTAGTATAATGGTGCCAGTCTCCTAAGTGAAAGAACCACTTATTCTTCACCCGGGCCATCATTTGCTATCAACATGATTGCACATCTTCCCGGCCCGACGGAGACCAGCGTTTCCAGCATAGGGCTAGTGCCAGCAAACATCCTGAAGAATTGTTACGAGTACATTTAAATTATGCAGATAGTAGTTAGACATTAGTTTTACAAGATTTAAAGGCATTGGCTGAAGGCTCGGGAGGACGTAGTACAAATCCTGTTTCATTTTGGCTAGATAGTTTGGAGCACCCGTGTGATGATATAAGTATGGAATTGCCGTCAATTTCGGAGTATAAATAAATTCAAATACACAGATCGATCACATTGTCTTGAGTAAAGCTCCTCCGGGTGGATCATGGTAGTGCGAGCAAACAAATACAACATACTCGTATATACCAATGCTTCATCACTGAAGTAGTTGCGAGTGAGCAAACACTACCTATGTACTCGCTCTTCGCCAATGAAATTAGTCAAGTAAGCACATACGTCCATTTCTATCGAAGCATGTCGTCCAATGACCAAGCGTAAAAATAAATAAGCGAGCGGAGAAATAAATAAAAATATTAACCCACAGTGCGCTTCACACGATTATCACATCGTGAACGACAAGCTTTGGGTGTGCTTCGAAGAGAATTAAGCTGAAAGGAAAACTGAAAGCTCCGGCGTAAACGCTCTCTTGTTCAATGTCTCCAGTTTCGCTAATCCACCTCAAAAGATCGTGGGAAAGCCGAAAGCTTAAGCAAAAAGCACTTTTTCGCTCAATTTCCCCAGTTTCGCATATTCAACATCTGAGAAAGCGAGACGGAGCGGGGAAGAAAAGCTTTCGTGGAACGAGAGCGCACGTATTTGGCTACTCAGCACCTTCTAAGAGAATTTAGGTTCAAAGTTCACGCAAGAACGGCATTTAAAGTTCTTGGCCAAAGCTTGCCAGGCAGTCTTGTTCGAGTCTATAAAGGAGCGTGCTGCTACCCATTCTTAAATTTCAATGAGTAATTATGCGAGTAAAATTTTAGACGGAGGTATAGTTAAAGTGTACAACGAAATGGTGAGGGGTGGGGTGTTGGCTTGAGCTGCGATCCTCAATCGGCCTTTTCGCATTCCACGCCGTGTTGCTACCCCGATCCATTAACTCATCTTCTCCGATTCACTCTACGGGCTAACGCTCACATGGGAAGCGCGATAAGTCCCGCCGACATTAGGGGACTCCAAATCAAAGCGAAATTCAAAGGCGTCCTAGTTAATTAATCAATGTAGTGTTGAGAATTCCGGCGTACCAACTTTCTCCCATTTGCCGTAACATCTCCACCTTCCTTTGGACACTCCTGCCCTTTCCTCTGTGCATTTATTTATTTTTATTAAAATTTTACCAATTACCCTATAACTCCACATCATCACAATCCTACATTTTTCCTTTATTTTCATTACGTAAAAAAATATATAATAATAATTTTAATTTTCCCCACTAACAGCATTCCATTCATGAATTCCCACTAACAAAACTTCATTGAATACATTTTCCCTAACAAAACCTAATTCCTTCCTTCATACTAACTAATTCTATTCACTAGCTCCCACGAACAAATTTTATTTTTTTATGCTAATGAAAATTCCTTCACGTTTCCCTACTTACAAAATTCAATTTCATACCCAGATGTATAGTTAAAGTTGCTTATTAAATGAATAGGAAATCAACAAAACATGGCTCCGTTGGTAGCGTCACGGATTCTCGACTGGGGGTCTGCTGAAACCCTGGGTTCAAGTTCCCCGAGCGCATGGAAGCACTCTTTTTGGAGTATTGGCAAAATCAATAGTTTCTGTGTATCTATATGCGACACTTTGCATCTAATCAAACGCTTCTTTGATTTGCAAATTGCCTTTTTAAAAAAATGGAAATTATTGCGTTTTTCGGTACGAAAAGATGTGTGGGTAGCGGAATCGAAGTGTAATGCACTTCGATAACGTTACCTAGATGCGGCAGTAGTAATGGAAAATGAAAGGATTGCGGGATCGGATTTGCTGGAGGTGAAATGTGGGATTGGATGCTTGAATTGAGGGCGGTCGGTTTTTGACTTTGGGAAGGTGAATAAGAAGGATTGATTTTGGCGAAGAAGTTTTTTTTTGTCGAGTTTGCGATGACGACGGGGAAAGAACAATAAAAGTGTTGAGTTTAGAAAATTCGTGAAAGGGGTTTGATATGTAAAATTAGTGAATAAAAAGCAATGATTATGATTCGAGGAGATATTGGGAGTGAAATGAAATGAAATTTGAAGGGGTAGTGACATTGTAAACGGAAAGTAAAGTTCTTCTGGAGGGATAAGAGAATTTAAACTGCGTGGAAGTAAAGTTTAAGTTGGTTAAACGCGCAAAAAATACAAAATTAGGTGAGGTGAAGCCGGAAGAAAACAGTGACGGTTTAAGGTACATAAAAAAAGGAAATCTAAATATTTTTTGAATCGGAAAGAAAGTTGGTACCAAGTAACAGCGGTAATAAAAACAAGTAACAGTGGATGCAGGTTGTGATGGACGCCGTGAACGAATTAAAGAGTAAAAAAATGCATTCAATGTCGGGAATTCAAAGATAATGAAAAGTGAAAGTATGAATTAAGAACAAGAGTCTATTAATAAAAAGTGAAACAAAAATCAAACGTGAGTCTGAGTTTAATTATTACCGTGATCACTGAAGGATGAATATAGTGCTAGGTCTCCGAAGAGAAGGTCTACCGTTTGTGAAAAATGGCCAGTCCGGGTTGCGTTTTAAGTAGTGTGAATATTTTCAAATTGAAGTTAATTTTTAGGTGTCCCTCACTTCAGTTGCCGAGCACTCTGCAGCATCAATAAGGGTGAGTAATTGCACATTTTTCGTTACATTTTCTTTTATTTATATTTTTGTCATATTGGAAACTCGTTTTATCACAATTATATCCTTAATATACTTTTTTCTTTAATTAAAAATATTTGCTGGTTTTTATAGCAGCTGCTTCGAAATTTATTTATTCATTTGATCCATTCATTAAATTTTTTAAAAACAACATGGGCAGTAAAATAAAACAATTCCTTAAAATTAACTCTTGACTTGGTTGATTTAGTTTAGATGGTTATGGGAACAGGTAAGTGTCAGACAGCGAGACCTCTCCCCGGGAGCCTTGATGATGTATATAAGATACACATCAAATCGAGCTCACAGTACCTATCAGTATCCAAAGGGTGTATTGGCTATGTAACTAAATTGGCGCAGCTGGTCCAAATGGACACAAACTTGCGTACACTTAGCTTAGCCGCGTGGATGTCCTTGCTGGGCTACAGTTTTGGACAATGGGAACGAGATCAGCAAGAAAAAGTAAAACACGAACAAGCAATACAGGAATCATTGAATCAAATGATAACCGTTACGAAAGCAGAATCAATGGCCCTACGAAAACAAACCATCCTGAGCAATACCAATAACACAACTCGATGCCAAAAAAGTTTAAAGCTACGAGCAAAACGAATGTAAACTGTGAGTGAATTGTCTCACTGACATAATCCCAAACTAGTTTAGTAGGAATAAAATTCTCGTAAACACCCTAAAGCACCGACTCTCGTGGTGTGAAATTGCACAACCGACTACATGCAGTGGAATATTTGGAGATAAAATCAAATTAAATTGGATTTTTCGGTTGTTTATTTTCCTTCTTTTGTTTCAGTTCTAGATGCTGTGAACTTTCTACTCGTGGGCAGGAAGATATTTTTCCCCAAGAAGGATCTTTACTGGTGTCAGTTTGAAGTCGCAAGATTGCCAAGTGCCTGTCGTGGTCAAGCAACGCTTAAGGTTTTCAGAGTTTTTCAAGTGTTTCTTTCAGGTGTTGTTGTGAATTTCAATTTGGTAGAGTAGAATCTCAGTTCGGTAGAGTTCCACTCATTGTTCTCCAGGGAGCCGTAACCTTATTCGGGGTTACAATCAGGCTCAAAGGGTGGACGAGTGGCGCTTGCGCAGTCTGTGGCAGAGCTGTTTGGGGCCGAAAAGAGCCCGACGCGGGTACCAATTTTAAAACGGTAATAAACGGCCAGCACCAGGTTGACTTTGCATTTAACAGAAATCTAGTCATACGTTTGACTTGCTTCTTAGATCGACGCATTCTTAAAATGACCTGGGTACACCGAATGGCAACACACAAAACCATATCGACTATGTTCTGATCCAACAAAGATGGGCCTCAAGCACACTTGGCGTCCGTACACACCGAGGCGTCTAGTTTAACTTAGATCATTACTTAATTAAAGTAACCTATCGATGTCGTATGGCAAAGGCATATTCAGTGAAGACCAGCCCGCTACAAAAATTTGATATCGAAAGGCTCCAAAAGGCCTCTGTGGACATAAATTTCACGGAAACCCTCGACAACCAGTTGGCTCTCATCTTATCAGATACGTCGTTGAAGACAAGCAACGAGCTCTGAATGGAAGTGAAAGCAGCTATTAAGACCACGGTAGAACAGACAATCGGACATCAAGCCCGATACAAGAGAAATGAATGGTTTGCTGAAGAGTACCAGAATTTGTTTGACAAAAAGAATCAGGCGTGCAAAGATTACGTAGATGGGAAAACCAAGACGAAGAGAGAACCCTATGAAAATCTCCGAAGAGTAGCGAATAAGATAATAAGAGTTAAGAAAAGAAAATACAATGATGACCAATTGAGAAGTATCGATGTGAGTTTAGCTAGCAACAACACAAGACAAGCATACAAGGTAGTGAAGAGCCTGTAACCTGGCTATCAGCCCAAAACTACGCTCTTTCGTGATGATATCAGCAACCAAGATTAAGGAAAGATGGGCATCATAGTACCGGCAGTGAGATTCTATTCCAGTAGGGCTCATCAAATATGGTGGCAGCAATGTTTATTAAGCTATTCACAAAGTCATTCAGCATATTTGGGAACAGAAACATATGCCGAAAGAGTGGATCAATCAATTATATTCCACATCCACAAAAAAGGTGACAAGCTACAGCGCGAGAATTATAGAGGCATCTCACTGCTTCGTACGGCTTACAAAATATTTTCAAATATTTTAGAAAATAAAATTGGGTCATATAGATACAGTATTGTTGGGGAGTATCAAGGTGGTTTTAGAGCAGGTAGCAGGGAGTTTAACATAGACGCACCTCGATTTCTCATTGATTTCAAGCAATCATACGACAGTATTAATCGTAACGTACTTTACCAAATAATGCTTTGCTTTGGCATCCCAACCAAATGAGTCCGTCTGACCAAAATGACAATAACGTCGACAACCTCTCAAGTCCGCAGCACTAACCAACTTACCGATGCCTTTGACACAAATATCGGACTAAAGTGAGGAGATTGGCTGGTTTCATTGCAATTCAATTTGGCTCTGAAGTACGTCATAAGGAAGCTACCCCTCAATACGCGGAGTACATTACTATACAAGTCGAGCAAAGTAGTAGCCAAAGCGGATGACATCAACATTTTGTCACGGTGATTAACAACCGCCAAACAGCTCTTCCTGAAACTTGACAGCGAAGCAAAACTAGTAGGGCTACAAATCAATGAAAATATAACAAAGCTCATGACACAATCGAGGAGAAATATCTCAAATATGTGTGGGAATTTGCATATTTATGTGCCAAAATAACAAAAGCCGGTAATGAAAGAGACGAAATACGCCGAAGAATACAGCTGGCAAACGAAACTGTTTATTCAGTTTTGACGATCTGGCTGCAGCTATGTACACAGGAAAACAAAGCTCCAAGTATACAAATCTGTGATAAAACCCATCTTATGCTATGAGTGTGAAACATGGATCCTGACCCAAGCATCCGCAAATATATTGAATGCCTTTAAGCGACGGGTACTGAGGCGAATAAACGGAGCAAAGCTAGACGGGGGGCCAATGGTGCATCCGATGTAACCGTAAGCTGTATGAAATTTTTGACGAACCGTAGGTCTCAACGGTTGTAAGACTGCGGAAGCTGCAATGGGCTGGACACATGAGTCGTATGGACAATCAACGGATACCCAAAAAGGTATTCGTCAGGAGAACTGGAGACCGGAGATCAGTGGGGAAACCGGGGATACGCTGATCTGACTCGGTCCACGAAGACTGTGCATCGCTGCTCGAATTTCGAAATTGGGGGACACGATCAATGGACCGAGAGGGGCTACGAAGAGGATGAGCTATGCATCAGCCAAAGTGCTCGAGGTTTGGAGAGAAATCCACCATGGCAACTTTAGTTGCCGATGGGCTTTAATGGGTTGAACAAAATGGAGCATATATATTCTCAGAAAAGACAGTCTTTCAACTGTGCATATCAGTGCTGAACATGCCTGAAGACCCACTGCACATCTTCTCGTAATATGCTTATATTTGTGACTGAAAATCGCGTTACACGATAGTCGTATTGTAATCTGTTCAAGCACTTATAGTGCTGATTTTCAATCTCTGCATGGGTATTATAAACATTTTTATTTAAAAGGTGTTAATGGCATGAAAATTTTAAACAATTTTTTCTTCTTCTTTCAAATTAGCCCTTAGAATTGCATAATCTCTATTAGACTAGACAGCAAGGAGGATGAATGTAAATTTTAATTGGAACATGCTTAACTATTTATTGTTTTCCTTAGCTTAGCTTTCAAATAAAGTTCTACAATCTTAGTACCAAGCTTAAGTAAATTTGATGTTGTTCCTAAAACTTGCTGTCGTTGAACTTCAATAAATAACTATCTCTCAAAATGCCAGCTGCATTCGGTTGGAGTTCCATTTCTTTGGAGTTTAGTGAACATAATAAAGTAAAAAGCCTCTTCAATCATAAACTAATTAAAATGAAAATGAGAGCCCACTAAGACGGCTAACTCTACTTCGGGAGCGTTGACATTCCATAAATGCTTTGTGTTTTGCCATAATTTTCATTATCATAAAAGACAATAATTGGATCCTGTCAATAATTTCCAAATTGGAGATATCAAATCCATCACCCAAATGAAAGCAAAAGAGTTTTCTCTCATATAAGCTCCCGAGCACAATAAAACACTTTCTCCGGCGTATTCATGTTAAGTTGGTCTTTTTGATAACTGTCTACGTCTCTTATCAGCTCATTATAATTCACCAAAGCAAATTTGCTTGACGCGATCCACACCTTGAGTGTGGCATAATTTCAAAAAAGTTTGTAAAATTCTCCAATGAAGACTTTAATTACTAACGATTAGTGCGAAAATATACACAACAACAATTCCGTTTTTTAGGTCATTGCACAGAATATTTTCATTCAAGAGTGGTTTTCACGGGGCAGGAACACTGGAAAGGCAAGAAAAGGTATTTTATTCAAATTATTTGGACAAAATTGGAATTTTGGTCGAGTAGATAAGGAAAATGCATAAAAGTGTGGATATGACTTAAGAAAATTCAGTGATTTTTATTACTTAACCCGTTATTTAGATGGTTTGCCCTTCTTCTTTGAAGAACTTAACATGGATCTGAAATTCGTGAGTTTTGCAAAGAATTTACAGCGCGAACATTAAAATTTAAACAATTTTTATGCTTTTAGGCTGCATTTATAACAATACTGTGCGGTAGTGTTAGTGTGATTGGACTACCCGAGGAGTTTTGCGGCAAGTGTTCCCCTATTTCAGGCGTGAAGTGCATTGATGAACGGACATTTGCGTTTTGCGATCGAAGTAAGTAAAATTTGGCAAATCACTAAATTTAAATGGAGGCCAAATATGCTGGCAATGCTGATAACTGTAGTATATTTGTTCTATGTAGACTGTTTCCGCGTTCAAGACTCCAGTGTAAACTTGGTAGATGTAAACATGAGCTATCTAATCAAAATTGAATACGTAAAAGACTCCTATCTTACTTCACCAAAAAAAAAGTTCCTTGGAGGATTGCTTCTGTTTGCATTTAATTTACGCCAAGAATGCATTTTACGCCAAAGTTTTTGTAAACTCACCTTGCATCTGCATTATTTTGATGCGTACTTGCAAGTTTAAAAGGGGAATTAAATTTAAGATGTGCGCTCCAAAATACTCGTGCAAAATAAGAATTTACACAATGTCAAAGAGTCAAGTGCCATTGTTTACACATGTTAAATCCTACTTCCGAGGCACTAAGGAAGTACTTTCTACGCCGTTCCTGAAATTCATTATTTGAGCAAAACACAGTTCCTGACAGTATATAGGCTTATTGTCAGTAATTGACTTACACTCAGGCTTACCTAAGCGTTAAATTGAAAGCTTTGTATTTTGAAGAAAATGTCGGAGGTTTCTCGCTCAAACTTAAATATTATTCAAGTAGGTATTCAATTGTTTAACATTCATCAAATGCAAGAATGCATGCATTCTATGAATGCAGCGACACAACAAGTAAGCGTGACTCAGACTGAAAAAAAATAATGCAGAGATTTTAGATTAGCGATTTTTCAGCGGAAGATTTAAAAGCTTTTAGTTAATTCAGATGTCGAAACTTTTGTGCAGATCCTGCAAAAATGGTAGCCGTAAAATTGAAGAAATTCGCGATACATTCTTCTAAAAGAAAAGTCAACGGATAAATGTATCGTAGTGAACCATTGCATTCTTACAGATTCGTGTAGGTCGCTTTTTTATTGCATGGACTTATCACCTTCTTATCGTCTTGATAATGCTTTTATTTTCCCTGCTTATCGCATTTTAAGGCCTTTTCATTGATTTCATTCCATCAATTGTATCAACTACGAATCAGTTGGTTAAAAACGCAAATTGAACACGAAGAATTTTTGAGTTGATTCTTTGTAATATATGTCTTTGACTTCTGTCATTACCAAATGTATCAAGTTTTCATAAGGGGAACAGTGTAATCCTCATCCTAACTAGAAACTTAGAGTTGTTCGACATGCCTTAAGTTTTTCGCATTTGACTACCAGCAACATGTTAAAAATTCACCTATCTATCCATTCATTAAGCCAATTCCCATCTGGAGTCCTAGTTATGTAAACTGATTTTTTTTCAATGGGATTAAGGTCTGGGGATTGGGGCGGCATACTCAGTTGATTTTTTGTGTTATAGAGCAACCAAAGCTTCACATTGTATGCTGTGTGCTTGGGATCATTATTTTGCTGGAACCAGAAATCGTCACCAAGCCTCAACTGCTGAACGCTTTGCTTCAAATTACCACATACTGGTCGAATTTGGAGCAGAGGACGACAATAAGGAAGCATTCTGCTACGTAGTAAAGAAAGTCTTCGTCAAAAGTGCAACTATATGTAGCCTCGCTCGAGCCGATGGCAACCATCGAAATGAGAGACATTGACTGCATCACAGATCTGGCCAAGGTAGAAGAGGCCATCAAAAGGGAGTTCCCTAGCGTGGACGAGATCAAAGCAAGGCTGACACCAGAAAACCATAAGGGACAACGCATGACCGAAAAGAACGCCGAACAATTTCTGAATAAGCGCAAAATACGAATAGGGTGCATTGTCTGTAGGATATGGTGTAGAGCAACGCCTCTTCAATGTTTCAAATGCCTTGACTATGGTCACACCGCACAAGTATGCAAAGGACCTGATAGGAGTTCTCTATGTTAAAAATGTGGTGAAATGGGGCATAAAAGAAAAGAGTATACGAAAGATGCACACTGTATTCTTCGCAAGGATGCTGATCCAATATCTAATTTTGGACAGGTCTTGGAATCGAGGGACATGAAGCCCGACTTTCTGCTGCTAGTGAGCATCATGGAATCCTGATAAAACTAGTACCGCCGCCATCTGGGTTCGAAATAGTGATTTCCAGGTGGAGAGCTGTACACGTGGGGATGGTTTTGTGTGGGTCCGGTGCTCAGGGACCACCTTCTTCAGTGTGTACCTAACGCCGAACGAATCGATATCATCTTTCCAAGTCAAGCTTCAGGCTTTGGAGGGCACTGTCTCAAATACAGATGGGAACGTGCTCGTTGGGGAGTTTCCAACGTGAAAGCAATCGAACGGGGCATGCCTCAAACAGATCTGCGGGGAAAACGAATCCTAGAAATGGCGGCCAGGACGGCACTCGTCGTGCTAAACACCGGCAATATGCAGACTTTCCGCCATATTGGCTATGGAGGAACCATACCGGACGTGTCATTCGCCTCGGAGTCCTCAGTACGGAGGATACACAACTGGAGAGTATTAGAGGACTACTCAGCTGGTGATCATCAGTGCATTTGCTTGAGATCATTGATGTTGTCTCCCAACGTCCGTGCTGTCAGCTTTCTGCAACTGGATGGAACATCGGAAGGGTGGACGTCGAGAGGTTCGTCGAGGTGTTCACAGCAGGTGCACCACTGCAGGGAGATTCGGAGGCCATGGAAGAGCTGGCAGCTCAAAACATGGTGAACTCAACTATGAGCATCATCACGACTGCTTGCAAAGCTTCTACGGCCCGTTGAAAACCGCGGTATGGTAAGCCCTCAGTATACTAATGGCTAACTGAAATCGCTGAAAAATAAAGGAAGTGTCACAAGCTTCGGTGCAAGGCATAACGGGCATGGAACCATGACGAGGCAAGCTTGGTGTCCTAAGGAAACCTTGCATACATGATGCGGAAAAGATGGACGAGATAGTGGGGGCACTCTTCCCCACCCATCCTGTCCATATTGACGCTGTCCATGGTGAAACAGCAGTCGAGTGTCCACACTTCACACAGTTGTTCCGCTGATAGCGAGGAAGGCTCCAGGTCCAAATGGTGTTCCAGCTGAGGTGTTGTAGCTTGTCTTCCACCATTGTCCTGACTTACTGCTCAGAACATTCAACACTTGCCTACGGGACGGAGATTTCCCGGTACGATGGAAGGTGGCGAGGCTCGTGCTGATCAGCAAGGGGAAGGGAAATCCCGAATCGCTGTCTGCATATCACCCGTTATGCATGCTAGACACGGCTGGGAAAGTGCTAGAGAAAATCATCAAGGAAAGACTCACTGACGCGATTCGTGCTGATGGGGACATATCTCCTCGGCAGTACGGCTTTAGAGCAGTACGTTCTACCATTGATGCAATTGCAGAGGTGGTGAGCGCAGTTCAAAAGACAGAGGCATATAGTGGCGCCAAACGAAGGGTCGTCCTGTTGGTGACACTCAACGTCAGAAATGCCTTCAACTCCGCTAGATGGGTGGATATTCTTTATAGGCCGGAAACCAGTTTTCAAGTTCCAGAATATCTAATGCGACTATTGAGGAACTACCTAAAGGACCAAAGCCTGCTCTACGACACGACACAGGGCCAACGAAGGATGAAAATTACATCACGTGTTGTCCAGAGATCCATCCTTGGTTCGGACCTGTGGAACGTGTCTTACGACGGGCTATTGAGACTTGAGATGCCAGATGAGTCGCGCTTGCTCGGCTATGCGGATAATGTTGCGGCACTGGTCGCTGGACGCACTGTTGAACAAGCACAACTTAGGCTATGTATGCTAATGTGCCGAGTGAGAGACTGGATGACTAGTCGTGGGCTCAATTTAGCACTGGAGAAAGCCGAAGTGGTCATTTTGACGAAAAAGAGAATCCCTAGAGTAAGGATGACCAGTATTTAAGATATACAAATCGAATCAAAGCCATCGGTGAAGTACCTGGGACTACTGATCGACTCGAACATGAGTTTCTCTGAGCAATATATATATATATATATATATATATATATATATATATATATATATATATATATATATATATGTGTGTGTGTATATATATGTATATATATATATATATATATATATATATATATATATATATATATCGGCTCTGAGTCGACTTATGGGTTGACCCAGGCCGTCAAGCAGACGCCTCTTGATGAGTGCTGTAGGGTCAGTGCTACTGTACGTAGCAGAAGTATTGGGCAAGGAGGTATACCGAAAACGGTTGGCACAGGTGCAGAGAAGAGGAGCACTGAGAATTACATCTCCGTATCCGACAGTCTGTGATCCGGCAGTGAGAGTTATTGCAGGCGTGATACCTGTCGTCCTCCTTGCTTAAGAGCGCCGCTCTATTTACCTGCGGCGAAACGAGGATGCGAGGGAGATGGTTGTCCGCGAGGAGAGACAGCGCTCGCTCAACATTGGCAGCAGTCTTAAGTGAATTGCACGAAGGGAAGGTGGACTGCGCGCCTCATCCCGGATGTGAGACCGTGGCTTAATCGAAGGCAGGGTGAGGCTGACTTCTATCTGACCCAGCTTTTGAGCGGGCATGGGTGTTTGCAGTCCTACCTGCACAAGATTGCTAGGTCATGGTCCCCCGATTGTCGGTTTTGCCCAAGAGAGGAGGCCAATGTCTGCCACACATGTTTTGCATGTACAAAATGGGACAGGTTGCGAAGAAAACTCTACAAGGAGACGGGAGAGCTCACCCCGGATAATATAGTCGTGGGGTGCTCAAATCGGTTGAGAAATGGAACCAGGTGGCACATTATGCTCGGGCAGTCCTAAAATATAAAAGGAACTCACAGTAGCTGGGGGCGCTTGGGCTGGAGGACCGCTTTTCTGGGACTTCCTCTTCCCCTCCACCCTCCCGCTAGGAGAGGGATCCCCCAGCTTGAAGGCGCCTCACGCCGTAACAAAACGAGACCTGGCCCGAAGTAATGTGTCAGACGGTTTCAGGCTGGGTTCTCAGGTTAATCGGGGAGATTTTTAGTGGGTAGTCCAGTCGCCTTCTTGCGAGCATGGGAGCCCCACACTCTGTGCATAAATTGCATTCACCTCCCTACCACAAAAAACCCATTGATTCTGAAATTAAAACAAAAGAAAAACGAAAACGGACGAACACGTTTAATTAAATGACACCATGCTCCTGCAGGAGAATAGGCCAGGATGGCAAAGAGCCAGGATACAGGGATGAGAATGGGGGTTTAAAGGTTAGCAGCGTAGTCCTAAAAGGAGTCATGAAAGCGTGTGTGATCAAGGGCTTTTGCGCGTGAGTTCCTCAAAAGCCGCATTAGATATTCTGGAACTTGAAAAGAGTTTTCCAGCGTGTCCAGAATATCCACCCATCTAGCGGAGTTGAAGGCATTCCTGACGTCGAGTGTCACCAACAGGACGATCTGTCGCTTGGTGCGACTATATGCCTCTGCCTTTTGGACCGCGTTCACCACCTCTGCAATCGCATCAATGGTAGAACGTCCTGCTCTAAAGCCGTACTGCCGAGGAGATTGGCCCCCAGCAGCACGAATCGCGTCAGTGAGTCTTCCCTTGATGAGCTTCTCTAGCACTTTCCCAGCCGTGTCTAGCATGCATAACGGGCGGTATGCAGACGGCGATTCGGGATTTCCCTTCCCCTTGCTGACCAGCACGAGCCTCGCCACCTTCCATCGTACCGGGAAAACCCCGTCCCGTAGGCAAGCGTTGAATGTGCTGAGCAGCAAGTCAGGACAATGGTGATAGACGAGCTGCAAAACCTCAGCTGGAACACCATCTAGACCTGGAGCCTTCCTCGCTTTCAGGGAGAGGACTGCCTCCTCCAGTTCCAGCTGTGTGAAGAGTAGGCACTTGACTGCTGTTTCACCATGGACAGCGTCAACACGGATGGGATGGGCGGGGAAGGGTCCCCGCACTATCGCGTCCATCTTTTCCGCGTCATGTATGCAAGGCTTCCGTAGGGCACCAAGTTTCCCCGTGACCAGCTTGTAGCCAAGGCCCCACGGATCCCTATTTACATCGTCCACGAGGTCTTGCCAGCATCGGGCCTTGCTCTTGTTAATAAGCCTGCGAAGATATTTCCTGCCGGACCTGTATACTGCTAGCCTAGTGTCTGCCTCCTCCCGTGTTCGCGCCCGCTGGGCCTCTTGCCGAAGTTTGTGACACTCGCTTCTTTGTTCGGCGATCTCGTTTGACCACCAGTATACTGGAGGCTTACCATGTCGGGGTCTCCGACGGGGCATGGAAGACTCGCAAGCAGCTATGATGGTACTCATAGTTAAGTTCACCAAGTCCTTGGCTGTAGGCCCTCTACTCCCTGACGGAGCTCCTAGCAACGGTGCGCCTGCCGTAAGCGCGTCAGCAAACCTCTCAACGTCCATCCTCCCAGTCCTCCATCCGAGGATTGAAGTTTGGGCATATGCACGCAGAGTGGCATCGTCGTGAATCTCAACAGCGATATACTGGTGGTCACTAGCCAGGGCATCGAGTTTGGTTCGAAAAGATCGCATTGCCTCGTTAGGCGTCAGATAAGCACTGAAATATGTTATCCCTGAACACCGCACCCACACAAAAACCATCCCCGCGTCCATGGCCCTGCACCTGAAGGCGGACGCTGTCTCGAACCCAGATGGCCGAGGTACCAGATTTGTCAGGGTACCACGCTTCCGAGTCCTTGTTAAGATGTTGCTCGATCAGCAACAGGAGGTCAGCTTTCTTATCCCTTGCAAACTGCTCAAGTAGGTCCTGGGCGTTTGTGCTTCGGTGCAAATTGACCTGCAGGATACGGATCATTTGAGTATCGATTTGGCTTTAGTTAGGGCCTCCTTGAAAACCCAGCATCTCCCTGTCCCCGGCTCATGTTTGAGGTCGCCGGGTGCTAGCTTAGCATCCTTGCAAAGAATGCATTTTGCCTCGTTCGTGCACTCCTTCCTTTTGTGCCCCGTTTCACCACATTTGTAGCACAGAGATCTCCTGTTGGGTCCCCTACAGCCATACGTGGTGTGTTCGTATTCGAAGCATCTGAAGCAGCGGATAGGGATCGCTCTTCTCCGTATCCTGCAGATCACCCAACCTATCTTAATTTTGCCCTTCGCCAGGATTTGCTGGGCGTCTTTATCAGCTAGTTCGACAATAGCCATGCGTTGCCCCCTTGTGTTTTCACGTGTCAATCTTGCCTTGACTTCACTTAAGCTGGGGAACTCCCTCCTAATGGCATCCTCTACTTCAGCTTTGTCCGTGACGCAGTCGAGGTCCCTGATTTCCAGGGTGGCCATTGGTTTGAGCGAGGCAGCCGTTGCCACATCTCCAAGAACCTTTTGAACCGCGTCACGGAATGCACCTTTGTTTGTGGCCTCTGGCCCGAATTCCACCAGCAAGCCACCGGTCCGGGTTGGTCGAACTGCTTTGATGGCAGTTTTGGTGTCGTCTGGCTTGACCGCTCCTTTAATTTCACGGAGGACATCTGCGTTGGTTCGGCCCTTAGTTGGTTTAATAAGCAGTGCCTCTCGCAAGGGTTTGCGCCGTGGTTTGCTTTTTGTTTTCTGCGGTATATCGGGGGGTTCTTTGTTCTTATCGTGGTTGAGCTCTTTGTCTGTTTTTTCTAGAAGTAGCTTTTTGGCCGCTTTTTTCGCTGGCTTGTTTCGCACCACATGAAACTCCTCGCCTGGAGTGTCAACTTCGTTTATGGTCTCGTCCTTCCTTCTTTTCTCACGGTCGCCTTCAATTGGGCTACCGGCCATTCTTTTGCTGCTGCTAGGACCCACTGATGCCTCGAGGGAGAGCGTGTCTTTTTGGTGCTTTTCGGTTGCAAGCCACCTCCGCCTATAGTGCGTTATGCGGCCAAAAAGCTCCTCCAGTTCAAGAATGCCATTCTTGACACTCTTGCCTATGTTTTTCTGCACTTCGCAGGCAGCCCTCAGTTGTTTGACGATATTCCCCGCTTTCCGAGTAAGCCGCTCCTCTTCAGCGCGGTCAAGGGCGATCGTGTTATTTGGCGCCACCTCTTGGGAGAGGCCCCCGTTTCCTAGCCCTTTTGCTTCTATCGCTTGGGTCGCGTTTGAAGTGGTGTTGGCCAACGGCAAAACTTCTCCCTCCCCCAGTCTTACACTGGCCTCTGTTGGTGTCGCAGCTTGCTCCGGATTGTGTACGTCTTGCACTGGGCGCTCCGGGGTGCGCATAGTCCTTCTACTGCGCCCAAAGGCCGCAATGATGCCAGGGTGCACAACGCACTCTGCCTTCTTTCGTTCGTTAGTCCGTCTGTGGTCTGTCTCCGATGATTTAACCTGTGATGTTGACTTTGACAGTGTTTCTGGGGTTCGCTGCCTCCCCCCGCAATCGATGACTTGTTTTATCGGTGTTCTTGCCATTAGCGGTTTTTGCCTGAAAGGGTTCTCCGTGCTAGCGTCCCGTTTGCTTGTGGTTTCATTTGTTGGATGTTTTTGATCTGTTGATTTTATTTGCTCCATTTTATTGGGTCCCCCCTCGGAGCCGCTATCTCCGTTCGTGTGTGTAGTCACCTTTTTGGTCCCATGGTTATCTTTGCAGAGCAGGGAGGCCATGCGAGGGTTGGCACAAGCCCTTATGGGGACAAGTGCTCAGAGCCAGACCAGCGCTAATCGGGAGTCCGTCTCAGCCGAACCTACACCACCAACCCAATGGTGTGAACTTCGAACGTACTCCGAGGCCTGCCAAGGTTTTACCGGGACGGAGACGGTATGATAGTTGAATTGGAGCCGTTCACACATGAGTTTCACCTCGGCGCTACTGTGCAAAGCAACTAGGTCCAAACCATCACATCCGCCAGCCCAAAGCGTCAATTCCAGTTCGTTGTCCAAAGCGTAGTCCAGATACAATAAGAGTCGTTACCTGTCATCCCAGGAAGGAACCTCACGGCACTCCCCATATCCTCGGGTCCGTGGGGGCGGCACTCCCCAAAGAATGCTAGCCTCCAAGAATGTTCTTGTCGACCGGCTTTCTCCCTGCGGGAATTTCCTCGGGTACGTGGGGGCGGAACTCCCCAAAGAATGCTAGCCTCCAAGAGTGGTCTTGTCGACCGGCATTCCCCCTGCGGAGTTTCCTCGGGTACGTGGGGGCAGAACTCCCCAAAGAATGCTAGCCTCTAAGAGTGCTCTTGTCGACTTTAAAGGATTATCGGTGGAGGATGCCTGTGCCACCACCTTTGGAGTTTCCAGGGCGGTCGGTACGAAGGAATGTGTAGTGCGGGAAAGAAGGGGTATGCCAGGAAGGGATTTTGGTCTCGGAGAGTAACGATTGGAGTTCAAGATCTGATGGAGTTTATGTTCGATTGCATGAACTTAAACTTCGTCAAAGCTCGTTACGAATTGAATGAGAAGGAAACGCTTTTCATAAGCGCCCGTACATGCACGGTAATTCGGCATGAACTTCCTTATCTTAGATACCAACGAAGCCAAATCGCATCCGAATAGGCCCTTCACCTCAGTCTCCAAAAAGTTAGCGGATGTCTGGGTACCGCTAGGTGAATTAAACTGGCTTGCATATGAGCCGTTGATACTCATAGAAACTAGCGGTTGTGAGCACTGTGCAAAGTTTGGTGTCCTTTGCGTGGTTTGTGGAACGTTCTATATGCCGCTTAACTATTGGGTAGTTTTTGTAATTTGCGATGTGTTCGGAGCAACAGTGTTCCCAAAGCGAAGATTGCTGTTTTTTGGCAATTGCCTGGCCCATGTAGTTGGCTGCATTTTACGTAGTGGTGATTCAAATGGCAGTTGATTGCTGAGTGGCCAATACGTTAACAGTTCTTATACTGCAGTATTTTCTTATTCTGTATCTCCTCAAAGCGCACAACTATGTGCAGGATTGCATAAATATTTTTTTATATTTTGGTATCAAAGCTGGGCTTTAATACAAGCAACCAAAAGTTTAGTTGGCTGTTGTTGCGCTTTGAGGCGGAAGTTTCAATTGAAGGGGCTCAATCTCCTCGATCCCTTGTTGCTTAATATCAGCAGATATCTCTTCTGCCGTAAATGATGAACGAAGCCCTCTGATGACATACGCTCTTTTGCGCTCGTTAACAGACGTGTATGTGAAATAAGGCTTTTTTTTAAGGAACTCTTTGGTTTTCACATAGTCTTCTTTAGAATTGAGAAGGATATGGGTGTGGGTCCCTGTCATTTAAATAAGTAATCATTTTTTAAATTACTCAAACACCTACTTTTGAGTTCACCCAAAGCGGGGAAATCTTCCATCACAACGATTGGAGGCACCTTTCTCTGCGTCATAAATGAATTTTTCGGCACTGCGGTGGCATTGCTGTTTGATGCTGTTGTAATATTATTTGATGTCACTGTTGTTGTTGACGTTGCTACTTTTGTATTGATGTTGTTGATTAACTTTGTTGTTGGTGTTGCTCACTGTAGCTCCACTTGGTGGTTGAGAACGCATCACAATTACTTACAACTGCATCATTTTGGCTCTCAAGCTTGTAATCTCATTGTGCTTTTGCTGTAGGTTGGACTCCAGCATTTCAATTCGCTCCTTGAGCGCTGACTTGCTATTGACGTCGCAGGCCGAGCGGGGAGTGTCCGGTTGGTCGATATAAACGCCATCGCTCTCGTCCAACAGCAGAGTTAGAGTCCGTCTCGCTCACACTTTCCTTAGTGTCTGCGGCAACCCTTTTCTTTTTGCGTTTTGACGTCTTTTCGAATTTGGGTGAAGCTAAGATAATTTTTTGCCCACGGGCGGCATTTCGCAGGTGTGCAACCTATCCATGCAAACCTACACACAATACTTTTCAGACTACCCAATAAATATATAATATATATATATATATATATATATATATATATATATATATATATATATATATATATATATATATATATATATCTATATATATACAATATATATATAGTATGTATCTGTAGTAGTCTTCATAGAGCTATTCACATTTGGCAACCAGAACACATGCTGAAAGAGTGGAGCCAATCAATTATATTCCCAATCCACAAAGATGGTGACAAGCTACTGTGCGAAAATTATATTAGCATAATACTACTTTGTACAGCGTATTTTCTAAAATCTTAGAAAATAAAATCGGATCATACGCCAACAGTATTATTGGGGAGTATCAAGGTGGTTTTAGGGCAGGTAGATCAACAACAGACCAATTGTTCACAGTCAAGCAGGTACTTGAAAAATGCTGGGAGCTCTACATAGACGTTCACCAAATTCACCACCAAGCATACAACAGTATTAATCGTAACGTACTGTACCAAATAATGCCTGGTTTTGGCATCCCAGCCAAATTAGTCCGTCTTACCAAAATGACAATGACGTCGACAACCTCCCAAACCTGCATCAGTAACCAACTCACCGATGCCTTTGACACAAATATCAGACTACAGCAGGGAGATGGGCTGGCCCCATTGCTATTCAATTTGGCTCTGGAGTGCGTCATGAGGAAGCTACCTGTCGATCCGCGAGGTACATTACTATACAAGTCGAGCCAAGTAGTAGCCTATGCGGACGACATCAACATTTTGTCACGGTCACTAACAACTGCCAAAGAACTCTTCCTGCAACTCGACAGCGAAGCAAAACTAGTAAGGCTACAAATCAATGAAAATATAACAAAGCTCATGATGCAGTCGAGGAAAAATACTTCAAATATACAAAATATCACACTTGGCGAATAAAGTATCGGGAATGTTAGCAAATTTGTGTATTAAGGCGCCAACATACAATGAAAGGGACGAAATACGCTGAAGAATACCGCTCGCAAAAAAAATATTCTATTCAGTATTGACGTATACAAGTATACAAATCTGTGATAAGACCTGTGTTATGCTATGTGTGTGAAACACGGACCCTAACCCAAGCACCCATAAATATATTGAACGCCTTTGAGCGACGGGTCCTGAGGCGAATAATCGGAGCCAAGCTAGACGGGGACCAATGGTGAATTCCATACAAACATGAGCTGTATGAAATTTTCGACGAACCGGGGGTCTCAATGATTGTAAGACTGCGGAAGCTGCAATGGACTCGACACATGAATCCTATGGACGAACAACGGATACCCAAGAAGGTATTCGTTGGGAGAACTGAAGGCTGGCGGCCAGTGAGGAAACCGAGGAAACGCTAGTCTGACTTGGTCGCTGCTCGGATTTCGGAATTAGAAGACGCGGTCAACGGACCGACACAGTTGGAGGCACTGTTTGCAGGAGGTGAAGGCCTGAAAGGGGCTGTAGTGCTAAGAAGAAAAATTTAACTTCCCGTTAATTAAAAAAACCAAGTATTAGCACTATTTTGAGATTCATACAAATAAATTTACTGTGGCGAACCGATTGTTTATATTCTTAAAGTGAACTGTCAATGAGAATTAATGGTGGATCGTTGTGGTACTGCGTAGAGGCTAAATCCTCCACTCGGTTCCCGATGAGATCGCTCATAGCTAACGTTAGCATTGAAACCACCCAGAATCATTTTTATATCATTTGTTGGCAATGAGTCGACTAGTCTTTTCATGTAGCTGCAAAACATTTCCTTCGTTTGTTCGTCAATTTCGTTTCCTGGATTACCAGTAAATTCAGCTTAAATTGACTGGTCTGTTGTACAAAGTCCTTAACAGCGCCTAGGTTGCTAAGTGATCTGACATTCCAGGATGCAGTGCCATAGTCCTTTTCTCGGATGCGAGATCTTTGCCCTAAGTCCAATCCATTCTGAGGCTGTTTTTCAGCTTTCAAAACAATTTAGGGATGGAGAGCTAGCCCATCGTCCAACCTTCATTCCAGCGATATGGTTATTACTTTCAATTCCATTATCAATCGCGGAAAACTCGCCTTGACCATCTAACGGCAACACAAAGGAGGTATAGCATTTAAGTAGGATTTATTAGTAGAGCTGCAGGCGGATTTGCAGCTATTGGCATGTCTCGGTATTTAGTGTCCCACCATTGGGGAACCAGTAGGCCCAATGTGCGACCCGGAGAGCATTTATTACCATTTAGCCGTTGGGTTTAGAATGAGGAATCATGGAAGCTACGGATTGTTGAAACAAAGGGATCCCTCCTTCTTTCTCGACCGGCGTTGGAACCGTCTATGGCGGAGTTCTCCGTTACAACTATAAGTTGTATCATCTTCATGACGACCCACCTGATCCGCATGCACAAAGCTACGCAAACTACAAGGAGCAGGACATATGGAGAGAATGAAAGAGCACAGGCTCCCCAGACGAACGGTGAAGGGAGTGACGGGAAACGTTTAGTTGAGAAGCCATGGGAAGATGCAATCGATGTGGACAGCAAATTTCCAACTCGGGGTTTCCAATTGACAAACGAAGTCGCAGAATCGCGACGATTAGGTGACGCAAAACCACGACGATAGGCGGCTACTACTGAAGACGCAGCCTAGAGTTGGAGATATGCCAAAGATGATGGTGAAAATGAGATCTGAACGCTAAAGCCAAGTATAGGTTGTGACAATATTTATGATTATAAACACAAATACGCCATTCGACTTTTAATTCGCTGAAAAATTGAAATGCAATATAAAATGAATGCAAAAAAATATATTTATGGCTTAAACTTAAATTGCTGGGTTATCAGCGAGAACTTTTCTGGAATAATCTTAAAGAATCATTCCAAAATTATCTCTTCACACCTGAATATATTTACTGAGTAAGTTTAAACAATTCTCGTGATAGAATTTGGCAGTTTTTTACTCAGAATTGTTGTTTAGAATTTTTTCTTTGTTTGTATATTTGTCGAAGCAATTATAAAATCGTGTACATTCTGACGTAATATAAAGAGTGATAAGTATTTAACTTTTTATGCATAGTTTCACCGGAGAGATTTTTGAATTTTTGATGGTTTTTCTGTTGGAAGTCTATTTTGTGTATGAGTGGCAACGCTTATCATTTTCTAAGGTATTTTACAGAGATTATTTAGAAAGCTTCAATCAAAAAAAACTGTATGATTGTAATTATATCTTTGCAGTTTCATATTCATAGCTGTGATCAACTCAATCAAAACAAAGTGTCCAAAATTATTCAAAACCGTTTAGTCTATAAAAACTGCTTGGATGTATAGCAGAGATAAAATGTTTGAACATTAACTTAGAATCATTCCTAGGGCGTCTATTGTTGGATATTAAATAGACCTGCTAGTGTCAAATTTGGGTGGAAGTTTAAAAATAGTGGCTCGATAGAAGTTTTGGTTTCAATAAATACTACCTTTTTAGGGTTTTGTAAAATAATTTTACAAAACCCTACTAGTTTCGCGACCAGTCTGTCCGTCTCTCCGTCTGTCCGTCCGTGTGTCACTGCAGTTTTTCTCGGAAACTGCTTAAGCTATAAACATCAAATTTTGTGTGTAGGTGTGAAGTGGTGATCTCTTTAAAGTTCATTTACAAAAAAAAATGTATAAGGTATTTAAGGGGGGTCTCCCCATATAGGAGAGTGACCCCCGAAAAAAAAATTTCATTGAAGGTAGCCGATATGGATATCAAATGAAAGGTCTTGATTAGAACTTTTCAAAACAGGTCTTAGTTTAGCAAAATTGCTTCGGGGGGCGCACAGGGAGGGGAAATACAAAAAACCTCCCCCCCCCTCGCGATTGGACAGCTGTGATCCGAATAATCTGAAAAAAATCAGGAATGTAGGCCTTGGTGAGTACAACAAGAACAAATACGTGAGAAGTCAAAATTCACTCAACTTTGTTAGTAATAGTATGATTTATCGATTTTATGTTTTCTTGAATAAAATCTTAACGGTACCTTTAAATTCAATGAAATTCAATACATTGATGTCTGTTTATAATCCTGCAAGTTTCATAAAGATTGAATCATATTTAGCGAAGTTATAGCGGTTTGAATTTTCCTGTATTACTATGGAACAATATGCGCTGCATTTATTACTATGGCAACATATGGCTATGGAACAACATGCGCTTTTTGCCGACTCAGACACTACAGTTTTGCTAGGATTTGCATGAAAATTTCAGGAATGATAGGTGTCATGTATATCTTTGAGAATCGGTTCAGCTAGTGGTATCAGTAATCGTAAAACAAAATAGTGGCTGTTTTAAATGCGAAGATTGGATAATTTTGAGTTATTTTTCCCAACTTCAACGTTTAAGGTGCATGCTTTGAACACTTGATTCAATTTAATGAATGACTGAAGATGAGTACCCACAATTAATGCTCACAAGTGAAACAAGTCAAGGAGGCGGGAGAGAGCTCCTAGCAAAAGGGTTTTGTTACCATTCTAGGATTCGAAAAAATTGGCTATTAATCGATGATAACAGTATAGGAGAGTGGCCCCTGAAAAAAAAATCATCAAACGTAGCCGATATGAGTATGAAATGAAAGTTTTCATGGGAACTTTTCAAAACAGTTGTTAAACTGTCAGTTTTTGCTTCAATGGGGGCACAGGGGGGAAATACATGAAAAATGTGCACCCTCCGTCGTGGATGGACATCTGAAATAATTATCAAGGGAGATATTTATGAGTATAACAATACCAAAAACATCAGAAGTCGAAATTCGTTCAACTTTGTTAATAATAGTATGATCTTCGTATTTCATATTTTCTCCAATAAAATCGTCTTTGACATGTTTCTTGATTTGATTCGATCTGGTGACTGCATTTTGTAAATTGAATACAAAACCCTTCTGACATGAGCGTAGGTCTGTTTACCCAACTTGTTTTTTTTTTTTTAATGGCGATCTTCTGAAGCATGAAGGTAACTCTATATAATCTTTTCTGGAAAATTAACAGCTCGATAAAAATTTCTCGCTAAAAAGTTATACTTATATTAATAGGATTCTTTGGAACTTTGTAGAATCGTTTGATGAGCATTTCTCTATTTATTATTCAGTTTCATTGAAATTTAGATATGTTAAAAACTTTTTTCGTTAAAAGCAAATTTTGCAAATCGAGCGATTAGGAAGAAATGCGAAATGATTTCAGCGTTATTTTTTTCCCAATTCAAGAACACACAGAAGGACAACTGCACAAATTTATTGCATCCCCTGCATATATGGGGAGTCATTCTTCAAAATTACCATCTTTCCCTAAAACTTTGACAGCTGTCTTTAGATTCCAAGAAAAATTCTTGCATCGCCGAATGGCCGTGCAGACGAGAACATTTTGTGATTTAAAAAATATATCGTATTTTAGTAATAGTAAAACACCATAAAAAGAACAAGTAAAATTCAAATTTTGAACACATAGCCTGGCCAGTATTGAGAAATGTTGCTTCAAGTGTGAAAGACAAAGCAATAAGAAGGTGACTCTTCGCTCTTTTTCCGCCACGTTCCTGGATTTGTGCGACAAAAAATGACTTTTATATGCCAAAGAGTATACGATGCTGTTTTCAGGGCAGAAAGAGAGCGAAGAGTTGCCTATTTCTTGCTTTCTCTTTCAAACTCCTCGCACAATTTCTCTATATTGAATCGCCAGTCTATATATTATATGTCTATAAGGCCCGTAGTCTGAGTCGTTTAAAATTGTTTTTAAGCTAATT